>CAUYQU010094003.1:0-22474 GCA_963574635.1 Cheracebus regulus | reverse complement strand
TTGGAGACTTTGTTCATTCCTTTTTCCCCTTTTTTCTGTCATCTTGCCTTCTCGTTTTATTTCATTGAGTTGATCTTTGACCTCTGATATCCTTTCTTCTGCTTGGTCAATTCGGCTGTTGAAACTTGTACATGCTTTGCGAAGTTCTTGTGTTGTGTTTTTCAGCCCCATCAATTCACTTATATTCCTCTCTAAGTTATCCATTCTCATTAGCATTTCATTAAATCTTCTTTCAAGGTTCTTACTTTCTTTGCATTGGGTTAGAACATGTTCTTTTAGCTCACAGAAGTTTCTTATTATCCACCTTCTGAAGCCTGATTCTGTCAGTTCATTACCTTCATTCTTTGTCAGGCCTTGTTCCCTTGCTAATGAGAAGCTGTGATCCCCTGTAGGAGGAGAGGCATTCTGATTTCGGGTGTTCTCAGCCTTTTTGCACTGGTTTCTTCCCATTTTTGTGGATTTATCCACCTGTCGTCTTTGTAATTGCCGACTTTCAGATAGGGTCTCTGAGTGGATGTCCAGCTTGTTGGTGATCAAGTTTTTTCTATTTCTTAGTTTTCCTTTGGCAGACGCCCCTTACCCACAGAACTAGGCCTTCCCGGGTTCAGCTGTGCTTGCTGTGAAACTCTGAGTCCTCAGCGCTTCCAATTGCTGTTCTCCTTGTGGGGATGGGACCAGCAGAGCCTGACTAAAAGGGCACCCAGTCCCATATACTCTGCACCGAGAAGCGCCTCATCGGGGCACCAGCAAAACAGCTGCACCGGCCAAAAGAGTCACGCTGGCGACCCGTGTGGTTCCTCCACCGGGAATCTCCCTGTCTGTGGGCAACAAAAATTCGTCTGAAAGAGCGGCATTCACTCGCTCTCTGCACTTTCACTGGGAGCTACAATCCTGAGCTGCTGCTAATCGGCCATCTTGGATCTCTCTCCCGGCTTTACTTTTCAGAGGGAGAAGAATCATGCTGTTACGTCATGAAATTAGAAGTATTCTTTTTCTTTTGTCTTCTGGGAAGTGTAGCTGACATTTTTCAGGGTCCTGCAATTGTCTTTGTAATTTCGGTATTGTTCCAAAGGCATGGAAAAAGTACTTAAAAATTGGTGGTGTTTTTTTTCTTACTGGGAGAAATATCTGGGTTCTGATAAAATGAAAAGATTTTTTAAGTATAACTTTTTTTACTAACAGAGACTACATTTTGCTTCATTATGCTGTTTGTTGACAGAATTGAAGACAAAGAGGATGCTATACCTTTAATGAGAGGGTTGAGCCTGTATGGTTAGGGGTGTGGACTGGATTGAACACATTCCTTTGGTGGTACTCAGATTGCTTTAACTGCCCACTTGTTTTGGTTATAATTAGAAGTATTACTTTTAATAGTGTTGAAGTTAACTTCTGTTTATCTTTGAATAATTAAGGTTATTCCTCCTTAGGCCTAGATTGTATTTTGAGGGCTTGAATGATTTTTTTTTTTTTTTACGGAATTTTTCTTTGACCAATTGTATATTGTTGTAATACTTCTGTTTCTTGAATTAGGGCCTGGTGCAGAGGCTCATGCCTGTAATCCCAGCACTTTGGGAGACCAAGGCAGGTGGATCATTTGAAGTCAGGAGTTCGAGACTAGCCTGACCAATTCTGTCTCTACTAAAAATACAGAAAAAGTTAGCTGGGTGTGGTGGTGCATGTCTGTAGTCCCAGCTACTTGGGAGGCTGAGGCAGGAGAATCGCTTGAACCTGGGAGGGGAAGGTTACAGTGAGTGAAGATCACGCCATTGCACTCCAGCCTGGGTGACAGGGCAAGACTCTGTCTCAAAAAACAAACAAACAAATATAGTGAGACCTTGTCTCTACAAAAAATTTAAAAAAATTAGCCAGGCATAGTGGCATGTGCCTGTGGTTCCAGCTACTTGAGAGGATGAGGCAGGAGGATTGCCTGAGCTTGGGAGGTAGAGGCTGCAGTGAGCCATGATTATGCCACTGCACTCCAGCCTGGGTGACAGAGTGAGACCTTGTCTCAATCAATCAATCAATCAATCAATGAGACAATGACAATCTGGAAAAATAAGCTTCTTATGTTACATTGATTGAGCTCTCAATATGATCAAAGAGGTTTATATACATATTATCTCATCTAATGTAGAAGTTATCTTGTTTTACAGGTGGTAAGGTCACACTGCTTTTAAGAAGTGGAACTAGAATTTAAATCTAGTTCTGTCTGGATTCAAATTCAAAGCCCATAATATAAGAGCTATACTTCATCACTTTTCAAATGTGATAGCTAAAGATATGACGTGCGAGTAGTTTTGTAGTTTAGGTTTAGTTTTTGTAGAGGTGAAGGGAATTTCCCCCTCTCCCTCTGAAATAAATTGGCAATAGATTAACAGGAGAAAAAGCATACATATGCACGAGAGCCATGCAAAATATGAGACTTAAAGAAGGGTCTGACGGCTGAAGCTTCCATAGTACTTTCTTCATGGGGAGAGGGAGATGGAGGAATGTAGTCAATTTTGAGGTTAGTAAATGATTCTCAGGAAAGTTGAATGGGCCCAAAGTGCAGAAAATTGTTTAAAAGTGGTTTTCTTGAGAAATGGGATCTGAGAAGAGGTGATAGCCTGTGACAAAGTCTGTCTATATATGGTATCATTTCTCGGCTTTCCTTCCTGCAATTTGATATTTGGAAATAAAAAAAAAAAGGATGGTTGTGTCTGTACTGAACAGGTATAGAGTTTTCTTTCTTGTCATTATTTACTAAATGATGCAATATAATTACCTACATAGCATTTACATTGTACTAGGCATTATAAGTAAGAGATGACTTAAAGTATATGAGAAGATGTGTATAGCTTGTCTGCAAATACTATGCCATTTTATGTAAAGGACTTGAGCATCATGGATTTTGGTATCTATGGGTGGTTTGTGGAACCAGTCCCCCACAGATGCTGAGGGACAATTGTATTTTCTTTTTTTTGTTTGTTTTGTTTTGAGACTGAGACTCACTTTGTTGTCCAGGCTGGAGTGCAGTGGTGCCATCTCGGCTCACTGCAACCTCCACCTCCTGGGTTCAATTGATTTTCATGTCTCAGCCTCCCGAGTAGCTGGAACGACAGGTGTGAGCCATCATGCCTGGCTAATTTTTATATATTTTTTAGTAGAAACAGGGTTTCACCCTGTTGGCCAGGCTGGTTTCAAACTCCTGACCTCAGGTGATCTACCCACCTTGGCCTCCCAGAGTGCTGGGATTATAGGTGTGAGCTACTGTGCCCAGCCTGCATTTTAAAAATAAAGATGAGGTCTCACTATGTTGCCCAGGTTGGTCTTGATGCCTGGCCTCAGGCAGTCCTCCTGCCGTGGCCTCCCAAAGCAATGGTATTACAGATGTGAGCCATCATGCCTGGCTGTGTATTTGCTTTTGAGTAAATGTAGGTGGGCAGAAAATCAACCTTTGTCCAAACCTTAGTTTTTGCTTCTAGTATGTGCTCAGGACTTCCTCTAGTTGAGTTTAATATAACTATCCCACTGTGGCTCATGCCTGTAATCCCAGCATTTTGGGAGGCTGAGGCAGGCAGATAACTTGAGGTCAGGAGTTCAAGACCAGCCTGGCCAACATGGGGAAACTACATCTCTACTAAAAGTATAAAAATTAGCCAGGCATGGTGGCAGGCACCTGTAATCCCAGCTACTCGGGAATCTGAGGCAGAAGAATTACTTGAACCCAGGAGGTGGAGGTTGCAGTGAGCTGAGATGGCACCACTGCATTCTTGCCTGGGTGACAGAGTGTGAGACTCCGTCTCAAAAAGAAAGACAAAACTGTCCACCTTGGAGTCTCAGGTTAAGAAAATTAGCATATCCTGATTAAACGTTTAAACAAATTGTCTGTTGAAGTACATAGATATGAATGGAACTTAGATGATGTCTAGGAATATCATTAATTAGAGTCAGCATAAAAGCAGAACTATGCAGTAGTTTACTGCCCAATCTCTACCGCTTTGTATATATGAGATGGCTGCAGGAAAACACCAGCTTTCCTGAGCTGTCACAGCCCTTCTTTCAGCACACCTGATGTAACATAGAATGATTGTTACACTTGCGTTCTGAATAAACAACCCTTTTTCAACCCATGCCTAACAATGTTATTGCCTCTTTTTTGGTGAGGTAAATATAGGCTTTTTTGCTTAAAATTTTTAATTAAAAAAAAATCAAAGGTATCTTTGTATATATTTTAAAAACCAAATAGTTTTGTAAGATTCAAATATGAAAAAAACATGTAGTTCTATACCCTTTCATCACTCCTTCAAATCTCATAGTTATTGTCATTTTAGCATTTATTTCAGTCATTTCAAAATATCATACTTGTTATTTATTTTTATTTTGAGATGGAGTCTGACCGCAACACCCAGGCTGGAGTGCAGTGGTGCGATCTCAGCTCACTGCAACCTTCACCTCTCAAGTTCAAGCGATTCTCCTGCCTCAGCCTTCTGAGTAGCTAGGACTACAGGTGCTGGCTACCACCAGATTTTTGTATTTCTATTAGAGACAGGGTTTCACCATATTGGCCAGGCTGGTCTTGAACTCCTGACCTCAAGTTATCCACCTGTCTCAGCCTCCCAAAGTGCTGGGATTACAGGAGTGAGCCACCACGCCCGGCCTCAAAACATACTTCTTGAAGTTTTTTTCTCCCAGTCTTAGATTGAGTGGTGCCATCCTATATTGGTGTCATAATATGTCGTGCTTTTTTTCATATTACAACATAAGTTCTATATTCATTTATTTTTATTTAAATCTCTCTCTTCTACTAGCTCCAAGACTGTGAAGACCACATCTATTGTGCTCACCACTGTGTATCCCAGACATGTGCTGAATCAGTGAACATCATTTAAATCTTCATAGTTCACCAGCCACCCTACCATAACATCTGTCACCATCTAACATGGTATATATTTGTTTATTATCTATCTTCCCCACCTACCAGAATGGAAATTCCACAAGGAGAATATCATTTGTACTTATCCCATACATTTATTAATTCATTCACTCAGCAAATATTTATTAATTGTCTATCACATACCAGACTGGGTTAACACTAAACAAGACAAAGTCATTCTCCTTGTGGAATTTCCACTCTGGTAGGTGGGGAAGATAGATAATAAATATATATCATGTTAGATGATGATAGATGTTATGGTAGAGTGGTTGGTGTTGCTGTGGGTTGCTCTTTTATATACGATGGTCTGAGAAAGCCTCTCAAAGACCCAGTGACATAGTGATATGAAGTTATCCACATGGGTATTTGAGGGAGGAACACTCCAAGCCAGTGCAAATACTGTGGTGCAGAATATGTTTCTTATATTTAAGAACAGCAAGGAGGCAGTTTAGCTGGAGTTAGGGGAAGAAAGCAAAGAATAAAAGAGGTGGCAGTCGGCTATTGTAAGGAAATCTAAAATATCAAATATAGAGCAAAGTTGAAATTTTACTGTAAAAATACTTACATCTGCCATCTAGAGCAGCAGTCAGTCCCCAACCTTTTTGGCACCAGGGACCGGTTTTGTGGAAGACAGTTTTTCCATGGACTGGGGCTGGGGTGGGGATAGTTTCAGGATGATCCAAGCACAGTAAATATATTGTTCACTTTATTTCTGTTATAATTACATTGTAATATATAATGAAATAATTTTACAACTCACCATAATATAGAATCTGTGGGAGTCCTGAGCTTGTTTTCCTGCAACTAGATGGTTCCAGTGACAGATCATCAGGCATTAGAGTCTCATAAGGAGTATGCAACCTAGACCCCTCACGTGGGCAGTTCACAGTAGGGTTCCTGTGCCTATGAGAATCTAATGCTGCTGCTGACCTGACAGTAGGCAGAACTTAGGTAGTTATGTGCGCGATGGGGAGCAGCTGTGAATACAGATGAAGCTTCGCTTTTGCTTGCCTGCTTCTCACCTCCTGCTGTGAGGCCCGGTTCCTAACCAGGACCTGGCCGGGGACTGAGGACCCCTCAACTAGAATATACCTTTAAAATTTTACTATTCTTTCTTTTTTTTTTCCCAGTTGTTTTTTTCAGACAACCCTCAGAACCAAAAGGGGTTCATAGAGCTGCCTACTATTCTTTGTCTCATATCCATCTTATTCAGTGCATTTCAGAGGAAATGCAAACATCAATGTGCTTTCCCCTAACTACTTTTGCATACATATAATTAACTAGCGTTCAATATTTGGTTAGTTTTAAATTTTTTTTTAGATAGAGCCTCGCTCTGTTGCTCTGGCTGGAGGGCAGTGGTGCCATCCCTGCTCACTGCAGCCCCTACCTCATGGGTTCAAGCAATTCTCACGCCTCAGCCTCATGAGTAGCTGGGATTACAGGCACATGCCACCAGGTCTGGCTAATTTTTGTCCTCTTTTAAATTTTAGCTATTTTGGTAGTTGATACCTTGAGGATTTACTTAGCATTAGCCTTTCCCTGACGACTTACAATGTAGAGTACTTTTTCATGTTTCTTGGCCATTTGTATATCTTTTAGCAATGATTTGTATAATTTATTTGCCCATTAAAAACCTTAGTTGTAGAAGCCATTGGAGGACTTTGAATAGAGGTAATATCACTTTTAAAAAGAAGAAAGGTATGTGAGGAGCAGATTTGGGTAGAAAGGTAGTGAATTTGGTTTTAAATGTGTGACCCATACTGGTGATAGTAATCTGTTACTGGCAGCAAAAAGGTGAAGTGTGGAAAATGAGAGTAAACTTTTAGAAACCTGTAGAATTTGCTAGTGCACCCAACCAAACATGTGTATAGTTTACAGAAGTATAGTTTGTGCCAACTTTTAGAAAAATCAAAAAGTAATTTGTCCTTTTTGACAAATGGTTTGAAAAACACTGTCACCAAGGCATCTAGTTAGAGAAGGAGTTGTTTTTGATTAGTATGTTTAGACATGCAATCATATATTATTTCACATAAATAACATTTCTGTGATTATTAACATTCATTTTAGCATTATGCATTCTTTGTAGCCATGAGAATAGAATATACTATTTTCAAGGAGGAGATTTGAATTGCAGGATGAGGAGTTGGACTTATTCTTTCAGCTATAATAATTTAGACTCATTGAAAATGTTTTGGTAACATATATTCCAAATGCTGTGTGTGATATTGATCTTGTGGTGGCATTAGGATGAATAGCAGGAGAAAAGAAAGGTTATAAGGCTAGTTAGGAGTGAATTTCAACACTGTCTAAATGTTAGATGTTGAGAGCCTGAACTAACTTTGTTGTTGTGACAGGATTACCAAAAACCATGGTAAGTGGTTAGACATTTGGAAGAGAAGAAAGTCAAAGATGTTTCCAGAGTCTTGACCTGGGGACTGGTGCTGCTTGGTATGAAAGATGACATCATTTTAGCAGAAATAGAATTTGATTATTAGACTTAACACTATGTTAAAAATAATATAAAGCAAAAATTGTATAGTATATTGTCTTATAAGTAATAATGGGTTCTCAGTTAAAGTTTCAGTGGTAAAAGTCTTCTGGTATTTTTCCCCATACTTTTTGCTGTCTGTTTAAATGGCTACTTAGTTTTCCCTTTTTTTAAAAACAGACATAGTCTTGCTCTGTCACCCAGGCTGGAGTGTAGTGGTGCAATCACGACCTCAACCTCCTGGGCTCAAGCGATTCCTCCACCTCAGCCTCCTGAGTAGCTGGGACCACAGGTGTGCACCACCATGCCCAGCTGATTTTTTTTTTTTTTTTGGTAGAGATGGGGTTTTGCCATGTATCCCAGGCTGGTCTCAAACTCTTGAGCTCAAACGATCCTCTTGCCTTCCCCTCCCACAGTGCTGGGATGACTGGTGTGAGCCACTATGGCTAGTGTCTTACCTTCTGTTGAATTGCTTAATTTTTTTCTAAAAAAATGGAAAATATATTTTTTTACAGCACCTAGAATATGGCAGTTGTATTGTGTGAAACAGTATACAGTTGGCCCTGGGTATCCATGGATTCTGAATACATGGATTCAGTCAATATGGATAGAAAATATTTGGGAGAAAAGTAAAAAATAATTCAACAATAAAAAATAACACAAATAAAAATGACAGTATAGGCCGAATGCGGTGGCTCACGCCTGTAACCCCAGCACTTTGAAAGGCCGAGGTTGGCAGGTCACGAGGTCAGGATTTCAAGACCAGCCTGGCCAACATCATGAAACCCCATCTCTACTAAAAATACAAAAAATTAGCTAGGTGTGATGGGGTGGGCACCTGCAATTTCAGCTATTTGGGAGACTGAAGCAGGAAAATCGCTTGAAACCAGGAGGCAGAGGTTGCAGTGAGCCGAGATTGTGCCATTGCACTTCAGTCCTGGCGATGGTGTGAGACTGTCTCGAAAAAATAAAAATAAAAAATAAAAGGACAGTAGAGCTATTTACATAGCATTTGCATTGTATTAGGTATTATAAGTAATTTAGAGATGATTTAAAATATGTAGGAGGATGTGGATAGATTATATATGCATAGGTTATGTGCAGATGCCATGCCATTTTATAAAAAGGACTTGAGCATTGGAGGTTTTGGTGTCCACAGGAATTCTGGAACCAATCTCATGTGGATACAGAGGGATGACTATATTTTCGTTTCAAAAGTTAGTATTTGTAGTGTTTTCCTGGAGCTGTGTATACACGGTACTTCAATGACCTAACACTAGGTGTCGCTACCACATTGAGCTAAGAAAAGTACAGCTGCTCCTTGAAAGGAAATACTTGCCCTAAAGCTTTTTGTATAGCTTTTACACACTAAAAGCTTTAGAGCAAACATGCAAGGGCATTCTTGAGGTAAATACCAATTAGTCTACTATTTATTAGAGGTTGGGTGCCAATAGACCTTGCCATGTTAAGATTGTTAGCTAGGAAACAGTTTTTATGGGTTTCATTTGGGAGTAATATAAAGTTAGTGATTTGGGTACACTGACAAGCAGAGAAAGGTTGAATATGGATGCAGTCCAGTGAAAAAAATTGCCTTTGTTGAGAATAGGACCTTATTTTGTTCGGTCCATTCTCTTCTTCCTGGAAAGAGAAGTAATAGGTGGATCCTTAGACATCTGCAATGGGAGGACATTGGTTGTTATGGATGAGTAAAGAGTAATGCTGAAGTAACTTCTGGAATTTACCCATATTGATGGATTAAAATATCTTTTCTAATAGTATGTTTCCTAAAGTATCACTTCAGAGAAGTCTTGCATCTGTTTTTCCCTATGTGCGAATGGTGGCGTGACTTTTGTTGATTTGACATAGGCGGTAGACATTACTGTGAGTTTGAAATTTATCATTGTAAGTTGGAATCTTTCTTTTTTGACTCCAAAACAATATACTATTGGGGCCTAAGCTAATTTATAAGTCTGTGGAATGCATTTTTTTTTTCCTGATAAATGTTATTGAATATACATGCAGTAAAATGCACAAATCTTTTTTTTTCTTTTTTTAATTTTTAATTTTTATTTTTTTAGCTGGCGCAGCCCTGCAGGGGTGACCCATTTGTGGAGGGCCCCTGCGGAGGGTGGGTACCAGGAGGGGAAAAAGCAAAGCAAAAAATGCACAAATCTTAAATGTACAAAGTGAATTTATATCTTCTAACTATCATCCTAGATTAAGATCTGGAACATTTCCAGTACCTCAGAAAAGTCCCTTGTGCCACTTCCTTGACAATAGTGCCTCTTCCTGCCTCCAAGTAACCATTACTCTGCTATTCTGACTTCTGTCACCGTCGATTTGTTTTTTTCTATTCTTGAATGTCTAAAAAATACAGATTTAAAAAGTATGTATTCTTTCATGTTCTGGCTTGTCTCTTAACATTATGACTGTAAGATTATTTTTTCTGCTATTGTGTATAACACTTAATTTTGCTGTGTAGTATTTATCATGAACACAATACATTTTGAAAAATTCATTATATGACTGAGAGACATTTTTGTTTCCAGTTTTTGAGTATTATTAATAAAGTTGCTCTGAAAATTCTTGTATATGGTAATTTTTGGTGGACGTAAACAAAAAATGGTATTTTTTGGTGGACGTAAACACTCATTTCTCTTGGGTATTGACCTAGGAGTAGATTTATTGTGTCATAGGGTAAGTATGTGTTTACCTTTAGTAGGTACTCCCAAATAATTTTCAAAAGTGGTTTTGCCAACTTTGTACTCCCACCAGAAGTTGGAATTTCTGTTTGTCCTGCATTCTTAGTAGCACTTGGTATTGTCAGTCTTTTTAATTTTGGTCATTCTGTTGTGGATGTGTTGATATCTTCTGGGAGATTTTAAAAATGCTTTTTAGGCTGGACACAGTGGCTCATGCCTGTAATCTCAGCACTTTGGGAGGCCGAGGTAGTGGGAGCCTTTAAGATTAGGAGTTTGAGACCAGCCTGGGCAACATAGTGAGACCCTGTATCTACCAAATAAAACATTAGCTGGGCATAGTGGCATGTGCTTGTAATTCCAGCTACTCAGGAGGTTGAGGGGAGAGGATCACTTGAGTCCAGGAGATCAAGGCTACAGTGAGCTATGATCATGTTACTGCCCTCCAGCCTGGGCAACACAGCACATAGTAAGATCCTGTCTCAAAAAAATGCTTTTTATTTTGCAATAAATTTTAAACTTCCAGAAAATTTTGTAATGTATACAAGGTATTCCTCTTGCCCATTATGCAGATTCACCAATTATGGATTTTGCCTTATTTGCTTTGTCATTCTCTCAGTCTCCGTATCTATACACATATTTTCTGAACCATTTATAAATTGGGGAAATCATGTCATCATTTCCATAAATTACTATTTTTGAGACAGAATCTCACTCTGTTGCCCAGGCTGGAGTGCAGTGGTGCAATCTTGCCCACTGCCACCTCCACCTCCCAGGTTCAAGCAATTCTCCTGCCTGAGCCTCCCGAGTAGCTTGTGCTACAAGGCATGTGCCACCACACCCAGCTAATTTTTTGCATTTTTAGTAGGGAGAGGGTTTTACCATGTTGGCCAGGCTGATCTCGAACTCTTGGTCTCAAGTGATCCACCCACCTTGGCCTCCTAAAATGTTGGGATTACAAGCGTGAGCCACTGTGCCTGGCCCATTTCCATAAATTATTTAGTTTAATTTCCTAAGAATAAACAGATAGCCATAGCACTGTCATCAAACCCAGGATATTTAAATTTGATGCAATACTATTGTGGAAACTATTGTTCATATTCAGATTTCATTCATTGTCTCAATAGTCTCCTTTAGCTATTGTTACTTTTTCACTTTCTCAGAATTTTCTTTTGATGAAAAAGTCTGGTTCAGATTTTTGATCTTTTACTCTATTATTATTTCTTGTATCATTGTTTACTCTAAGGACATGAAAATATTCTTCTAACCTGGGTGTAGTGGTTCATGCCTGTAATCCCAGCACTTTGAGAGGCTGAGCCCCGTGGACCACTTGAGGTCAGGAGTTTAAGACTAGCCTGGCCAACATGGTGAAACCTGTGTCTACTAAAAGTACAAAAATTAGCTGGGCATGATGATGTGAGCCTTGGGTAGCTGAGGCATGAGAATTGCTTGAACCCAGGAGACACAGGTTGCAGTGAGCCGAGATCGAGGCACTACACTCCAGCCTGGGTGACTGAATGAGACTCTCAGAAAAAAAAAAAGAAAAGAAATTCATTTATGTTTTCTTTTAGTGGGTTGTTGTTTTTACCTTTAGGATTAAGATTTATTTGGAAAACAAAAACTTTGTATGTGTATGGTATGAGATGGGGTCAGGGTTATTTCTTTTTCTTTTCCTTTTCTTTTTCTTATAAGAGACATGGTCTCACTCTGTGTTGACCAGGCTGGAGTGCAGGCTGGTGCCGTTATAGCTAACTGCAGCCTCCAAGTCCTGGGCTAAGGTGATCTTCCTGCCTCAGACTCCTAAATAGCTAGTACCATAAGCATGTGCCACCTTGCCCGGCTACTTAAAAAAATTTTTTTTTTTTTGGTAAAGATGGGTTCTCACTATGTTGCCCAGGCTGGCTTTGAACTCCTGGCTCAAAGCAGTCCATCTGCCTCAGCCTTATTTCTTATTTATCTCTATTTTTAGAATAATGGCACCCAATTGATTCAGCACCATTTCCTGAAAAGACCATTCTTTACCCAAAAATTCCATAGATGTGTGGGTAATTTCTATTCTCTATTTTTTCATTGGTTTAATTGTCTGCTTTTGAATTCTAAGTATACCAGAAACTCAATCTGAGAAAGTCCCAAAATAAACTTACTTTCTTGCTCTTTGCTTTCAATCTATTTTATTTGCCCTCTAGCCCTTCCTGCTAACATCTATATTTTTATTAGAATTGCACCATAATTTTTCCATTCAGCCACACTGAAATGTTAAGGTCTATGTCAAGTGTCATGAGATACAAATAAACTAAGACCTGAGCCCTGTTTTGAGGAGATCATATCCTATCTGGGGGCAATGTCACTAAATATTTGCAGTCTGTGTCAGTGGTTCCCAACTAGGAGTAATTTTGTTCTCCAAGGGGCCATTTGGCTATTTTTTTTTTATTGTCATGATTGGGCATTGCTACCGGCATGTGGTAGGTAGAAGCCAGAGATAAAGTTCTTCATCCTACAATGTGCAAGGCAGCCTTTCCGGAACAAAGAATTGTCCCGTCCAAAACATCAGTAATGCTGAGGTTGAAAAACCTTGGTCTGTGTGATCGGTGTTAGGATAGAGGTATGAATAAAGTGCTGTAGAGCCCCCAAGGAATGACGGATGCCTAGGGGATATTTTTTTCTTTCTTTTCTTTTTTTTTTTTTTAAACCTAGGATCAGAGCTGGGGGAGGAGTTTTAACACTAGTGCTGCCTAGCAAAATTTCATAGAATATAAAAAAAATAGTTATAACTGGAATATTCAGAATGCAACATATATTATTTTAAGCACATTATATATATTATTTATTATCCTGTCAATTTTACTCAGTGTTAATCTTATTTTACACTTGAAAAAATTAAGAGTTATATTTAACTAGGTCAAGTTCTTTAATAGATACTTTTTAAAAAACAGACTTTAAGGGCTGTTTTAGGTTCACAGCAAAATTGAGTAGAAAATATAGGGAGGTCCCATATACCTCCTGCCTCCACATACACACCCTCGACCACTGTCAACATTCCCAGCATGACATTATTGTCACCTACAATCCATAGTTTATATTAGGATTCATTTTTTGGTGGTTTACTTTTTTTCTTTTTTTTGACACAGGGTCTTGCTCTGTTGGTCATGCTGGAGTACAGTGGTGAGATCTTGGCTTACTGTAGCCTCTGCCTTCTGGGCTCAGGTGATCCTTCCACCTTAGCCTCCCAGGTAGTTGAAACTATAGGTGCATGCCACCATGCCTGACTCAGGTTTGTATTTTTTTTGTGGAAATGGGGTTTTCCCATGTTACCTAGGCTGATCTGGAACTCCTGACCTCAAGTGATCTGCCTACCTCAGCCTCCCAAAGTGCAGGGATTACAGGTGTGAGCCACTGTGCCCAGGCTGAGTTTTGGTGATATATATATATATATATATTTTTTTTTTTTTGAGATGGAGTCTTCCTCTGTCACCAGGTTGGAGGGCAGTGGCACAATCTCAGCTCAGTGCAACCTCCGCCTCCCTGTTCAAGTGATCCTCCTGCCTCAGTCTCCCGAGTAGCTGGGACTACAGACATGCGCCACCACCAATAATTTTTTTGTGTTTTTAGTAGAGGTGGGGTTTCACCATATTGGCCAGGATGATCTCGATCTCTTGATCTTGTGAACTGCCCGCCTTAGCCTTCCCAAATGCTGGGATTATAGGCGTGAGCCACTGTGCCCAACCTATACTTTCTAGGTGTTTTGACAGATGATATAATGACAGGTATCCACCATTGTAATATCACCCAGAATAGTCTCACTGCTCTACATGTCCTCTGTTCTCTGTCTATTCATCCGTCCCTCCCTGATAAACTTTGGGAACCACTGATCTTTTTACCATGTCCATTTTTTTTGCCTTTTCCAAAAAGCCATATAGTTGGAATCATACAGTAGGTAGCCATTTCAAATTGGTTTCTTTCACTTAGTAATATGCATTTAAGGTTCTGTCTGTGTTTTCATGACTTGATAGCTTATTTAAATGCTGAATAATATTTCATTGTATGGAATAATATAGTTTGTTTATGATAGATATATTTTTTAAAAATTTAATTTAATTTTTGAGACGGAGTCTCGCTTTGTCACCCAGGCTGGAGTGCAGTGAGGCGATCTTGACTCACTACAACCTCCACCTCCTGGGTTCAAGTGAATCTCGTGCCCCAGCCTCCAAAGTAGCTGGGATTACAGGTGCCCACCACCATGCCCAGCTGATTTTTGTGTTTTCAGTAGCGACAGGGTTTCACCATGTTGGTCAGGCTGGTCTTGAACTCCTGACCTCAAGCAATCCACCGCCTCGAGCTCCCAAAGTGCTGGGATTACAGGCATGAGCCATGTGCCTGATAATATCTTTTTAAAAATAAAGATATATACATACTATGAAATGCACAAATCTCGGGTCCATGGTTTGATGATTTTTTACTTGTGTATATGTATTTGTGTATATGTGTGTTTATATGTGTCTATGCATGTTTGTGCGTATATGTAGACAAGTACATGAAACCACCATTGGAGAGAAAATGTAAAACATTTTTGTACTCATAAAGTTTTCCAGTCAACATTACTCCTTTCAGGATAAGATAATCACTGTTCTGACTGCAAATTAGTTTTGCATGCATTGAACTTTCTATAAATAGAGGCACACAGTATGTACTCTTTTGCATCTGTCTTCTTTTGCTAAATACAATTTTTAGATTCATCTGTGTTGTTGCTGTATCATAGTAGTTTGTATTTTTTGTTTTTACTATTGTGTTTTATTTCACTATTTTAATATACCATAATCTGTTTAGTTATTTTCTTTTTGATGGGCTTTGTGTTTCTGGCATTTGCCTGTAATGAATAAAGTGTCTGTGAATATTCTTGTAGATATAAGGACTCTTTTTTTTTTTTTAAGGTACCTAATGGAATTGCTTAGTCACAGGGTAGGTGGCATATATTTAACTTTATTAGAAATTTCCTCCCTCCCAAAAAAAGAAATTGCCCAAGGGTTTTCCAAATAGGCTGTATTGTTGTATATTTTCATTTGCAGTATCTGGAAGTTATTACTTGTTCCACTTACTGCTGCTATTGATTTTGTCAGTCATTAAAAAAAAATCATCTTGTTAATCTTACAAATTAATGTGATACCTATTTTATGGAAAAAAACTTTTAGGCTTCTATTTAATATAAACAGTTCCTCTTTGGTTAATTATCTATTGCAAATCTACTTTAATCAATGGATTAAATCAAGATAAGTTTACAATACCATTTAAATGTAACAAATTCGGTCTTTTAAAAGTGGAAAGAGGCGATGAGCCAAAATTGGTTTATCTGTTGCACTGTTTTCTCTCTTCACTTTTCAATTGAACCCCTATCAGCATGTAATAAAATAATAAAGAGAATCCAGTTTGTATGTCTGAGTGATTATGAAGTGTTTATGACAGCCGCTATGCTGACACTCTCTATAATGGTGTTACATTGACTTTTGAACACCTTCTCGTCTGCCTCCAGGCGTGTGTGTAAGTGTAGTCTGAGTGGTTTTACATTAACATCTACCCTGAGTAAGATCTTTTGACTACAGAAGTGTTAGTTGCAAATGGAAGATACCATTAAGGCGGCTTCAAAGGACTGGAATGATATTTGGATTGGTGCATGCTGAAGTAATGGCTAGAGTTTTGAAGTGTAATGTCTAAATCAGTGTTGAATAACTGAGGGAACGTGTGAGTTCAAACCACTTTTCTTTGATCTTCCTTTAGGAAATCAGGCTGAAGGGGAAAGGCTAAAGTTGCCTTAAAATACTCCTTTCTATGTGTGCAAAAATCTGGAAGTATGAAAATATGATTACAAGTTCCATTCATTATTTGTGTTTTGTGGTTTTCTTATTGTTCTTGAAATTTACTTCCTTCCTGCCTCAAGTTTTGTATTATGAATTTAGTGTCAGGACCAAAATATAGGCTGGGTTGCTGTTTCCTTTATGTGGTCAGCAAATATCTGTTCTATAAGTTGTTAGTCCTCACAAATATGCATTTTAGGCAATTTTTGAGGCTTGCATTTTTTTTCTAGATGGTATACACAGTAGGTCACAGAGATACTGACACTGGCATTAACTGAATCCTTTGTGGTTAGGCAGGAAACAAAACAAAACAAAAGACAAGAAACTTGTTCCCCTCTTCTTCCTAATTTTAGGAGCTTTCAAAAGGACTATCTTTATTATTAGGAAAACCTTCCTCAAACTGTGCTATCTTAAGTTTTTGAAAGTGTGGAGGAGAGCTGTAAAAAATAAAATAACACACTGACAGTGACTTGTTAGAGAAACAAAGTCCTGAGTTTAAGAACTGTTTTGAATATAGTGTGTTTATAGGAGATTCTGATGTCTCTTTGGGCTAGTTATTTTTGGCAGTCTTTTTCTTTGTTTCCTTATCTATAAAATGAAAATATATTATCAAATTGGCTTACAGGGTGGTTCTAGGGAGAGACTCTTGGCTTTCAGTAGAGCTGGCTCTATAGTTACTGTAGCCACTCATGTAGCTAGGTGAGTTCTTTTTGTTGCTTCTTTGCTGAATTCCTTAGTATAAGATGATATCTGCCATGCCTCCCATATTCTCCTTTACATTTTTACAATTTCTTTCTAATTAAAAGTAAATTATTGTTATTAAGTTAAAAAACTATAATGAATCAATCTTCTTTTTAAGGAACTTCCTTCCAGTTGTATCTGTATGATTGGTACATGTGAAATAATCAACAAATTGATAACTATACATGTGTTTATTTATTTATTTATTGAGACAAAGTCTGTTCTGTCATCCAGGCTGGAGTGCCGTGGCATAATCTTGGCTCACTGCAACCTCCACCTCCCAGTTCAAGCAATTCTCATGCCTCAGCCTCCCAAGTATCTGGGATTACATGCATGTGCCATCATGCCCAGCTAATTTTTGTATTTTTAGTAGAGATGGGGTTTTGCCATGTTGGCCAGGCTGGTCTCAAATGTCTGACCTCCGGTGATCTGCCCACCTTGCCCTCCTAAGGTGCTGGGATTACAGGCATGAGCCACCGCTCCTGGCCTTCATGTGTATATTTAAATGGGTTATGTGAGGTATTTTTGTTGCCTTAGGAACCGAATTTCTTAGTAGATTTCCTTTTTCTGGTCTCTATATTTTTACCTTATATCCTTGATTTTTTTTTCTTCCTATTAGTGAAGATTAGCATTTATTTGTGGGATTTTTTTTTTTTTGAGTTGGAGTCTTGCACTGTTTGCTTGGGTTGCTGCAACCTCTGCCTCCCAGGTTCAAGCGATTCTCCTGCCTCAGCCTCCTGAGTAACTAAAATTATAGGCATGGGCCACCACACCCAGCTAATTTTGTATTTTTAATAGAGTTGGGGTTTCTCCATGTTGGTCAGGCTGGTCTTGAACTCCCAACTTCAGATGATCTGCCTCGGCCTCCCAAAGTGTTGGGATTACAGGGGTGAGCCACTGTGCCTGGCCTACTTTTCATATTTTATATTGTGATAGGACATGATTTTTGGAATAAGACTAAAATTTCCGGGGTCTCAGGTATTGGCTGCTCTTGCTCTCTGTCTTCCCAGGTGAAATTAGAGCAGTTACTAATTCAGAATACTCTGAAATCAAAGGTATTTTTGACAAAAAGGCAAAATGCGCTCGAGATAAATATGAGGCATTCTTTTTCTATTGTCTTCCATGTCTAGTGGCCCATGTTAAATACTGGATCTTTGGTTGGCTGTGGTAGCTCACATTTATAATCCTAGCACTTTAAGAGGCTGAGGCAGGAAGATTGCTTGAGCCCAGGAGAGTTTGAAACCAGCCTGAGCAACTTTGTGAGATGCCCACCTCTACAACAGAATTTTTAAAAAGTTACCTGGGCATGGTGGCATGTACCCATGGTCCCAGCTACTTGGGAGGCTGAGGTGGGAGAAATGCTTGAGCGCAGGAAGTTGAGGCTGCAGTGAGCAGTGATCACGCCACTGCACTCCAGCCTGTGCGGCAGAGCTAGACCCTGTCTCCAAACAAAATCAGGTTGTTTTCTTATTGTTGAGTTTTAAAAGTTCTTGGTGGCGGGGCGCGGTAGCACATGCCTGTAATCCCAGCACTTTGAGAGGCCGAGGCAGGTGGATCATGAGGTCAGGAGTTTAAGACCAGCCTGGCCAAGATAGTGAAACCCTGTCTCCAAAAAAAAAAAAAAATTTCTTTGTATATTTTAGATAACAGTACTTTATCAGATATGTGTTTTGCAAATGTGTTCTTAGTTTATGGCTTGGCTTACTCTCTTGACATTGTCTTTTGGAGCAGAGAAGTTTTAAATTCTAACCAAGTCTAGCTTGTTATTATTGTTTTTTTTACACAGATGGTGCTTTTGATGTATCAAAAAAGTCATCGCTATACCCAGTATCAAATAGGTTTTCTCCTACATTAATTTATTTACTTATTTTTAGAGACAAAGTCTTGCTCTACTCCCCAGGCTAGAGTCTTGCTCTAACCCCCAGCTAGAGTCTTGCTCTACTATCCAGGCTTCTACTACCCAGTAGTTTGATCCTAGCTTGCTACAGCTTTAAACTCTGGGCTCAAGTGATCCTCCCACCTCAGCTTCCTGAGTAGCTAGGGCGACAGGTGCACACTACCACACCCAGTTATTTTTTCAATCTTTAGTAGAGATGGAGTCTTGCTATGTTGCCCAGGCTGGTCTCAAACTGTTGGCCTCAGGCAGTCCTCCCACCTCAGCCTCCCAAAGTGCTGGGATTATAGGCGTGAACCACTGTGCCCAGACTGCTATGTTATTTTTTGAGTTTTAGAGTTTCATATTTCACCTTTAGGTCTGTAATCCATTTGGAGTTAATTTTTGTGAAGGGTGTCAGTTCTGTATCTATGTTCATTTTATTACATGTGGATGTCCGTTCGTTTCAGCACTATTTGTTGAAAAGACTGGCTTGGCTGCATTATTTTATCTGTGCTATTTTGTCAAAGATTAATTGACTGTATTTATGTGAGTCTATTTGTGAACTCTTTGTTCTGTCCCATTGATCTAGTTATCTAGTCTTTCACTAATACTACACTATTTTGGTTACTGTAGCTTGTAAGTTTTGAAATAAGTTAGCATCAGTCTTCTGACTTTGTTTTCTCCTTCAGTATTTA
Source organism: Cheracebus regulus (assembly GCA_963574635.1). Classification (NCBI taxonomy): domain Eukaryota; kingdom Metazoa; phylum Chordata; class Mammalia; order Primates; family Pitheciidae; genus Cheracebus; species Cheracebus regulus. Next base: position 3,214 of record CAUYQU010094003.1, on the reverse strand, counting down.
GTTGGCTATTCTGAATTTTTGCCTCTCTATAGGAACTTTAGAACTGATTTGTCAATAGCTACAGAATAACTTGCTTTGATTTGGATTTGAATTACATTGAATATATACATTAAGTTGGAAAGAACTGACATCTTGACAATATTGAGTCTTCCTATTAACGAATATGGAATGTCTCTTTAGTTCTTTTTTTGATATGTTTCATCAGTTTTATAGTTTGTCTCATATAGATTGTGTACATATTTTATTAGATTTATACCTAATTATTTCATTTTTGGTGGCACTAAATATGGTAATGTATTTTTTTTTAATTTCAAATTCCACTTGTTTAATGCTTGGATACAAGAAAATGACTTTTGAGTATTAACCTTGTATTCTGCAACCTTGCTCTGTTTATTAGCTCCAGCTTTTTTTGTTGTTGTTGTTGAATCTTTTGTATTTTATACATAGATGATCATATCTTCTGTGAACAAAGACAGTTTTATTTATTTCTTTCCCATTTTTATACCTTTCATTTCCTTTTCTTGTCTTACTGTATTAGCTAGGATCATGTTAAAAAACCTGGTGAGAGGGGACATCCTTGCCTTGTTCCTGTTCTTAGTGGGACAGACTCGAGTTTCTCATAGTTAACTATGATTTCTTATTTTATTTTATTTTTGAGACAGGGTCTCAATCTGTCATCCAGGCTTTGGTGCAGTGGCATGATCTCAGCTCATTACAACCCTTGCCTTCTGGGCTCGGGTGATCCTCCCACCTCAGCCTCCTGAGTAGCTGGGACCACAAGTGCATGCCACCATGCAGCACTCATTTTTGTATTTTTTATAGAGACAGAGTTTCCCTATGTTGCCCAGGCTTGTGATCTGCCTGGGCAACATAGGGAACTCTGCGCTCAAGTGATCCACCCAGCTCTAATTCCTAAAGTGCTGGGATTACAGGTAAGTGATGTTAGCTGGATTTTTTTAAATTGTACTTTAAGTTCTGGGGTACATGTGCAGATCTTGCAGGATTGTTGCATTGGTACACGCATGCTATGGTGGCTTGCTGCCTACATCCCCCCATCATGTACATCAGGCATTTCTTCCAATGTTATCCCTTCCTAACCTCCCCACCCCCACTGTCTCTCTCCTACACTCTCACCCCCCAACAGACCCCAGTGATGTTCCCCTCCCTGTGCCCATGTGTTCTCATTGTTCAACACCCACCTGTCAGGGAGAACATTCGGTATTTGGTTTTCTGTTCTTGTGTCAGTTTGCTGACAATGATGGTTTCCAGATTCATCCATGTCCCTACAAAGAACATGAACTCATCCTTTTCTATGGTTGTGTAGTATTCCATGGTGTATATGTGCCACATTTTCTTTGTCCAGTCTATCATTGCTGGGCATTTGCGTTGGTTCCAGGTGTTTGCTATTGTAAACAGTGCTGCAATGAACATTCGTGTGCATGTGTCTTTATAATAGAATGATTTATAATCCTTTGGGTACATACCAAGTAATGGGATTGCTGGGTCAAATGATATTTCTGGTTCTAGATCCTTGAGGAATTGCCACACTGTCTTCCACAGTGGTTTAACTAAGTTATACACCCACCAGCAGTTGAAAAGTGTTCCTATTTCTTCACATCCTCTCCACCATCTTTTGTTTCCTGACTTTTTAATGATCACCATTCTAACTGGCATGAGATGGCATCTCATTGTGGTTTTGATTTGCATTTATCTAATGACCAGTGATGATTAGCTTTTTTTCAGATGTTTATCGGCCACATAAATGTCTTCTTTTGAAAAGTGTCTGTTCATATCTTTTGCCCACTTTTTGATGGGTTTGTTTGTTTTTTTCTTGTAGATTTTTTTAAGTTCCTTGCAGATTCTGGATATTAACCCTTTGTCAGTGGATAGATGGGAACAATTTTCTCCAGTTCTTGTTTATAATCATTTAATTAACATAATTTGAAAACTTTTTTTCTACTTCTTTGTGGTTGCTGTGGTTGCTATGCAGAAACAAAACTCACTTTTAAAAATTACAGTTTGTCCTAACTTTTTTTTTTAACTTTTAAGTTTAGAGGTACAGGTGCAGGTTTGTTACATAGATAAATTTGAGTCATGGGGGTTTGTTGTACAGATTATTTTATCACCCATGTAGTAAGCTTAATAACCATTAGGTATTTTTGATGGACATTTGGGTTGGTTCCAAGTCAAATGTTTTAAGACTAGTTTTGTTGTCTGACCTATGGTCTATCCTTAAGAATGATCCACATGCTGAAGAAAATAATGTGTATTCTTCGGCCACTGATGGAAATGTTCTGTAAATATCTATTGTGTCTAGTTGGTCTGTAGTGCTCATTAAGTCCAATGTTTATTCATTATTTTTTTTGTCTGAATAATCTGTTCTATATTGGATGTGGGCTGTTGAAGTCTATAGCTATTATTATATTGGAGCCTATCTCTCTCTTCAGCTCTAATAATATTGCTAAATATATTTAGAAACTTCAGTGTTGGATACATATATATTTATACTTGTTATATGCTGAAATACTCCATAATTATATAATAATATTCTTTGACTCTTTTTTTTCCTTATTTTTTATTTTTAGGTAAATGTGCAGGTCATGCAGCGTTGTTGCATAGGTGCATACATAACCAGGTGGTTTGCTGCCTCTATTCCTCCTTTGACTATATCCAGAATTTCTCCTCATGTTATCCCTCCCCACTCCCCACTGTCCCTCCCTTAGCCCCCCTCCAACTACCCCCCGGCTGTGATTCTTCTCTCCCTGAGTCCACATGTTCTCATTGTTCAACACCCACCTATGAGTGAGAACATATGGTATTTGGTTTTCTGTTCTTGTGTCAGTTTGCTGAGAATGATGATTTCCAGATTAATCCAAGTCCCTAAAAAGGACACAAACTCATCCTTTTTTATGGCTGCATAGTATTCCATGGTGTGTATGTGCCATATTTTCTTTGTCTAGTCCAGCAATGATGGGCATTTGGGTTGTTCCAGGTCTTTGCTATTGTAGACAGGGCTGCAATGAACATACGTGTGCATGTGTCTTTATAGTAGAACAATTTGTAGTTCTTTGGTTATATACCCAGTAATGGGATTGCTGGGTCAAATGGAATTTCTATGTCTAGATCCTTGAGGAATGGCCACAGTGTCTTCCACAATGGTTGAACTAGTTTACACTCTCACCAAGAATAATTAATAGATCAGAGACATTGGTGG
>CAUYQU010094001.1:0-18825 GCA_963574635.1 Cheracebus regulus | reverse complement strand
AAAATTGCAAATATATTTTGGTTAATTTTATTTAACAATCATAGGAAAAACTTAGAGTTAATCAATTAGTATAATAATTGTGTTATCTTGAGAGGAATATTAGGAGAATTGTTTTCTTATTGTTTGCAATTCTTTCCAATTCTTTTATGTGGGTAAAAATGTCAACAATGAGAAATGCATTTTAAGGAAATCCCAATTACCAAGTATTCCATGAAGCTTAATTTTTATCTTTAAAAGAAAAATGATGTTATTTTCTGCTGACAAAAATCCTCAAGGTTTCAAATATGATTTGCTAAGGACACACAGCTTTCCCTTCCTTGAGTATTTCTATATTTGTTTTGATTTCTCCAAATGTTAATAAAGATTCGTTCTGTGTCTCTCTATGATGTTTACAATTCCTGAAACAGGCTGTACAGTGCATTGCACATAATAATAGTAAATTCTGACTTAAGTAAATTAAACTGAATGTTGAATTTCTCAACCAAAACTTTGAAATCTAAGGAAGATGTCTTCATCTTGCTTTTCTTGTATCACTTCTTGCCTCAACAGAGAATACAGGGTGTTAACACAGGATATGGAGAAAGACAAGTGTGTGCGTGCATTTGTGTTTGTGTAGCCACATCAATTATCATATTTGTAGCAATGATTTGTGAATTTGATTCAGAAGCCCATAGCATCTTAATTAAATTATGTTTCATTTGATTATCTCATCTGTTTATGGAAGCTGCTAACAGGTATTCTATATTTCATTTACCTTGATACTATCCCAAGATCTGAAAGCATGGTGTTGAATATGCAAATGTTGAATATACCACAAATTCAACTTATGGAGGTTTAAGTTATTTTATTTTCCTGTTGTCAACAGGGTGCAATTGAAAGAACAATATTGACCTCCTGTTTCACTCTAAAATTATGTAGTGTGAATTTAGACAAGTTATTTAACTCCTGATCCATCATTATCTCACTATGAAATGGGGCTATTCCCCTGTCCAACTTGCAGAATTGCTCTGGAGATCAAAAATCACATATTTTATGAATATTCAAAACAATAATTGGCACATAGGAAGCAATCACCCAGTTGTAAATCCTATTAGTAAAACTACATTATAAAAACTAAGATGAATTAATGAATATATTAATTTATACTTCCTTTTGTAATGATGGTTTCTCATTAGTTAATTAAATTGTGACAGAATTGGTATATTGAATTCAGTGATTCACTTGTGGACTCTACAGGGCCTGTTGATAAACTTTCAATTAAATTATGCTGAATCATTGTTATTGCAATAGCAGCCCACCACTCCTTTTGGAATGTTAAGTTCTGTGAAAACAGGGAGTGTTCAATCCATAGCAGGCATCCAAATATTGTTGAAAGACTGAAGTAAACAACATCTCTTTTATTCTTAATAGGTTTAGCTAAAAAATAATATTTTTAGTTCTAACTTGGTAAATATTTATAATTTGCCAAGATTTTACTAAACATTAGTAGAATTATCTCACTTTAATATTGTTACTTATGTGAGTAGATTACCAAGGATACCTAAGGAGAAGAAAATCTTGCCTATATTTGTGTATCTGGGTGTATCAGTTAATTATTATTCCAACGTAAATAAAAATCACTGTGATTTCATAAGCCTCAGGAGAATAGTATTTTATAAAATTTTACAAATATGGATGGCTATGTATGTTGTTCTTCTTAATTTGCATATTATAGAAATTTAAAATATACAATGGAGCCTTGAATAAAACTGATTTGAATTGCACAGGTCCACTTGTACACAAATATTTTTTTCAATAAACACAGTCAGCTCTATGGATTTCATATGAACAAGCTAATATGGATAGAAAATACAGTATTATTCACTGATATCCTAGGTACTTAGGAAGCTGAGGAAAGAGGATTGCTTGAGCCTAGGAGTTTGAAACTGTAGTGAGGTATGATCAAGCCACTGCACTCCAGCCTGGATGACAGAGTAAGACCCAATGTCTTAAGAAAACAAGATAAAATACAGTATTGAAGGAAAGAAATCCATGTATATGGAGAGCTGACTTTTTATTTTTAAAGGTAGTAAGCTTTTTATTTTGCCAAATTAAATCTGTTGTCTTCAGATGTACATTTCCAAATACTACTATTGCAAACAGAACAAAATTTTGTTAAAGTATCAAAAAGTAGAAAGGGCATAAATCCAGGAGAAAAGGCTTTTAAATGAGTAAATTTATTTATTTATTTATTTATTTATATTTTTGATTGCATTTTAGGTTTTGGGATACATGTGAGGAACAGGCAAGATTGTTGCATAGGTACACACAGAGCAGTGTGATTTGCTGCCTGCCTCCCCATCACCTACATCTGGCATTTCTCCCCATGCTGTCTCTCCCCAACTCCCCACTCCCCACTGTCCCTCCCCTATTTCCCCCTGACAGACCCCAGTGTGTGATGCTCCCCTCCCTGTGTCCATGTATTTTCATTGTTCAACACCTGCCTATGAGTGAGAACATGCGGTGTTTGATTTTCTGTTCTTGTGTCAGTTTGCTGAGAATGATGGTTTCCAGGTTCATCCATGTCCCTACAAAGGACATGAATTCATCGTTTTTTATGGCTGCATAGTATTCCATGGTGTATATGTGCCACATTTTCCCTGTCCAGTCTATAATCAGTGGGCATTTGGGTTGGTTCGAAGTCTTTGTTATTGTAAACAGTGCTTCAGTGAATATTCGTGTGCATGTGTCCTATAATAGAACGATTTATAATCCTTTGGATATATACCCAGTAATGGGATTGCTGGGTCAAATGGAATTTCTATTTCTAGTTCCTTGAGGAATCACCACACTGTCTTCCACAATGGTTGAACTAATCTTAAATGTAACCCGTGTATAGCCTTTTGCAGAGAGTGGGCATCTCTGCTCTTTAAAATTGGTTGAACTAAGTGATTCATAGTAAAAACCTTAGGATTACCGTAGGAGTAAGCTGTTTACTAATAAAGGTTAAGTGATGTTTCTATTTTCAAAATTGAGACTAGAGTTGAATTCAATGTAATTTCTATGTTCTTTCTTTATGCGTGTGCCTAGAGAAGTAAATCTCTTGTCCCTCCATCAGTATTTAATCAAACTCCTTTTGATTCTTCTTTCAGAGTTTTCTTGTATTCATTCATTTGAATGAATATTATATATAATACATATAATATAACCTTTAATATTCTTACAAATTATATATGTATATACTTACGAATTTTACACACACACACACACACACATTTTCCTTTATTAGTTGTTTACCTTCTTCTGCTTGACCTACCTCAGTAGCCTTTGAATGATCCCTTTGTCTCTGTCTCTCTCTCTCTCTCCCCTACCCCCTTCAATTTTTCCTATTCAGAGCTGTCAGATTGATCTTTCTGTACTACTGCTTTGGGGCCTATCCCTTCCTTGCTTAAAGGTAGTCAGTGGCTCTCCCATGCTTGCTGAATACAGTCCAAATTTCTTAATCTGTTATGCAAGGTCCCCCCAAGTTTGGCTTCAACATACCTTTTCAGATTTATTTCCCACTGTTTTTCTCAGCATTCTCCATGCCTCCCACAAACAAATGACTAACTTCTTCCTAATCATAATTGGTGATTTACCGTCGCTGTGCCTTTTGTTTATTTCTGCCTGTTCCACTTGTAATCTTCTCTCCCCATCTCTAAAATTCTTTGAGTCTTTTAAAGGGCTAGTAGTGATTTATTAAGAACTCATATTCATAAATTATAACAGTAGCAGTCTGTAAACTCTGGAACTCCTCAGCCCAACTCAGTTGCAAACCAGAGTCAGGAAGAAACCAGGTCTTTCTCCTTTATGTGTCCATTTCTCATGCCTTCCCCTGCAAAGGCATTTTAGCACAATGCCTTGTACCAGAGAGTGGCTGCTGTGCAAAGAAAACTTTTTTGAGAGCCTGGTTTGATAGGTTAGTATACAAAATCTCTGTCTAGTTTTATTCATATCATGTATCACATATTCATGGGAGGAAAAATATAAAGTGTGTCAGGTGGATTGTCTATTTGATTACAAGTCCTAAATTTTACAAGAGGTTCTAGTCCAAAATTGCATCAAATTGGACGTTTGGCACTCAGAATTAACTTGACATTAAAAGGTATTATAATCACAATACTATAAATACCTTATAAAGCACTTATTCTAATTACTTTATTTCATGTGATATTTAAGAGTCTAGGTAAACCCACAAAAGCATGTTTAATTTGTAAAGTATCTCCTGATACTGAAACACCTAATCACCATGGGTAGCATTAGTTTGGGGGAAATGCATTCAGTACTACAACTTAGAATCCCAAGGAGCACATACTTTTCCTCTTCCCCCTTCCTACTCCCAGCCTCCGTGCATCTCAGACAGTAAGATTGGTATTTCTCCTTTTGCCTATCAGAACTGTAACATGTAATTTAGACTTGAGTGCTCAGTGATCCATGGTCAGATTGGAAACAATCCAGGTTGGGAGTCACTGAGGGGGTATGCGGAACTTTGAGGGCCCCAGACCTTTTGCTGGTCTACTGCCCCATTACTCCTTGTTTTATGCTGCTTCAAGGTAAATATTATCCCTATTTTAGAGTTGAAAAAACTGAGGCTCTATGAAGTTTGGTAACTTGTGTAACCTGTGTGAGGGCTACACAAAATTGCTAAGAGGTATAACAAAGACTTGCACCCAAGCCTATCTAACACCAGTGCCTATACTCTTTCCATTAGCCATGCTGTCTTTTAAGTGGGGTTTCTCCCCACTTAACTGTCCTTAGCCTGTTATGGAGAATATATTCTCACAGTTTTCCCCTACCTCTCTGTCCAGGAAGCATTCACATTGTCCTTTTTGAATTGTCTAAGGGAACATAGTGATAATGACTGTCAAGTTGGTCAGACCTGGGATCCAATCCTGATTTAGCCACTTACTACCTAATAGTAAGTGTGGCCTTGGGCAAATAATTTAAGCTTTCAGAGCTTCTGTTTCTTCATCTGTAAGATGGGAATAATACCTGCTTTGCACATGTGTACGGATTAACTGACTGTATATAAGCACTTTGCACCGTTCCTGGTACATGACAGATGCTCCGTAAGTGGTGGTGGTAGTTATCATTGCTGCTATTATTATTCGATTGTAATAACAGCATAAAAGACAGGAAGATTAAAAAGATAGACCAGGCGCGGTGGCTCACACCTGTAATTCTACCACTTTGGGAGGCCAAAGCAGGTAGATCACGAGGTCACAAGTTTAAGACCAGCCTGGCCACGATGGTGAACCCTCGTCTCTACTAAAAGTACAAAAATTAGCCTGGTGTGGTGGTGGGCTCCTGTAATCCCAGCTACTCTGGAGGCTGAGGCAGAGAATTGCTTGAACCTAGGAGGTGGAGATTGCAGTAAACTGAGATCGGGCCACTGCACTCCAGCCTGGGAGACACAGTGAGACTCTGTCTCAAAAAAAAAAAAAAAAAAGACCCTGGCTCTGGTCACTTACTGCCTGGGAAATTGAGGATTCTTAGGAATCTATTTAAAAATAATATCCTACTAGCTTCTTAATGTAGTCCACAGGGCACAGCTTTGGGATCTTACAGCCCTGAGTTTGAATGCAGATCCTTGTCATTTACCATATGTGTTATAGCATTTTTCTTTTGCATAGAATTTTTAGCTGGGCACAAAGCCACCAAGCTAAATGCTCCATTTTCCAGCCTACCTTAAAGCTAGATATGATCATGTGACTAAGCTGTGGAATTGTGAGTGGGAGTGTGCAGCTTCCTCCTATGCCCTGAGAGTGAAAGAAGCTGTCCTGTACTTCCCCTTTCAGCCTTTTCCTGTTGTCTGGAATGCAGACTTGGTGGGAAAGCCATCTTGGATCATGCAAGTGTCCCAGGTGACTGGCAGGGCAAACACAATTCATCCCTTGTTTTTTTGCAATTTCAATCCAAGCCTTAAAGAATTCCACAAGTAAAGTTCTAAGGCACATATGCTCACTGTAAAGGTATACGGAATTGAAAAAATTATTTGCAAATGACATATATGAGAAAGGATTTCTATCCAGAATATACAAAGAACTCTTACAACTTATTAATAAAAAGAGAAACAGTTAGGAAATAGGCAAAAGAGTGGGCATGGTGGCTCACACTTGTAATCCCAGCAGTTTTGGAGGCTGAGGTGGGAGGATCACTTGAGGCCAGGAGTTCAAGACCAGTCTGATCAACATAGTGAGACCCCGTCACTACAAAAAAATGCAAAAATTAGCAGGTGTGGTGGTGCATGCTTGTAGTCCCAGCTACTCAGGAGGCTGAGGTGGGAGGATCATCTGAGCCCAGGAGGTCAAGGCTGCAGTGAGCTATGATCATTCCACTGCACTCCAGCCTGGGTGACAGAGTGAGATCCTGTCTCTCTGTCAGATGTCAATTTAAAAATAGGCAAAAGGTTCGAATAGACATTTCACCAAAGAAGATAGTCAAATGGCTAATAAGCACATGAAAAGATGCTCAAAAATATTAAGGAAACACAAAGTAAAACCACATGAGATACCATTTCACACCCACTACAGTAATCAAAGACAGACAACAACTTTGGGCAAGGATGTGGAGAAATCCAAATTCTTAAACATTCCCACTGGTAGGAAGCTACTTTGGAAAATAGTTTGGCAGTTTCTTGAAAAGCTGAACAAAAATTTGCCACATGACACAACATTCCACTCTTTAGTATATGCCCAAGAGAAATAGAAACATACGTCCATACAAAGACTTGCATCATGTTCATAGCATCAGTGGCTGAAAAGTGGAAGCAACCCAACTGCCCATCAGGTAGCGAATGGTTAAACAAAATGAGATATAGTCACACAGTGGAATACTAAATGGAATGCTGAGTGAAAGAAGTCAGACACAAAAACCACCTGTGTTATTCCATTTTTGTGAAATGTCCAGGACAGGTAAATGTCCAGGAAAGACTAGGGTTGCCTGGGCTTGCAGGTGAAGATGGATTTAGTTTAAAATGAGTACAAGAGCTATTACTGGGATGTTATACAAGCTGTAAAATTGGATTATGGTAATGGTGACATCACTTGATAAACTTATCAAAAATCATCAAATCACATACTTCAAATGGGTGAATTTTATGATATACATTTTATACCTCAAAGTTAAAAGACATAGAATTTTACACCAATAAAACTGTCTTTCAGAAAGAGGAGCAATATGAAAATATTTTCAGAAAAACAAAAATCAAGAGAGATCACCATAAATAGATTCCCTATTGAAGGAGCTTCTCAAGAACATACTTTAGAAAAAGAAAAATAATGTCAAAAGGAAGGTTGGAGATGTTAGAAGAAATGATCACCAAAAAAACAATCTAGGAAAGAAAGAAATTTTTAACCCAATTCAGGGCAATTACAAAAGCCTACAGCGAGCATTAATTTAATGGCAAGATGTCAGATACTTTCTCTTTACAAACGAGTTCAAGCTAGGATGTGTTTCTCTTTTTATTTGTTTGTTTTTTCTTTTAGGATGTGTTTTATTATCAGTTCTTTTCAATTTTTTCCAGGACAGTAGCAAAACAATAAGAGGAAACAGAATAAGGATTAGAAAGGAAGAAATAAATTTGTCATGGACTGCAGATTATATGATTGTCTCCTCAGAAAAACCAGAAGAATTTATAAATACATTATTAGAATTGGTAAGAGATTTTTAGCAAAGTTAACAGATAAAAAAATTAATACACAAAGTTTTACTTATTTCTACAATCAATTTGAAAGTATAACTGAAATAACATTTATAAGAAAACAAAGTGCAAAATACTTAGGTGTGGACCTAACCAAGTATGTGCAAAGCTCTTCCTAGATAAAGTTGCAACACTTTACTGAAAGGCATTAAAGAAAACTCAGATGAATTAAAGCTAAATTATATTCTTGGATGGGAAGATTCACTATTGTAAAGATGTCAGTTCTCCACAAAGCAGTTTAATAGAGTTTCAATAAAATCCTAGAAGACCATTTGTGAAACTTGAAAGTTTTATTCTAGAATTTTATCCTAAAATTTATATTGAAGAGAAAAAGGCCAAGAATAGCCAAGATACTCTTGAAAAAGGACACAGTCTTGGAAATCATCCTGCCAAATAGCAAGACTTAGTACTAACATAAAGTAATTAAAATAGTACCGTGTTAAAGCAGAGATGGACAATTAGATCAATGGAATAGCATGGAGAGATCAGAAACAAACCTACACAGATGGAGCAACTTGATTTTTGTGAGAAAAGGCATCGCACATCAGTGGGGAAAGGGATGGACTATTCAAAAACTGATGCTAGAATAATTGGTTATCCATATGGGAGAAAATAAGCTGAATCTCCACCTCAGATCATGCACAAAAGCTATTCCATTGACTAAACACTAAACGATGCAAGCCAAATTTATACATGACACCAACTTGCATAAAAACCACACACACACACACACACACACACATCCTCAAACATGTACGAGTGCATGTAGAAACTGGTAAAAACTGAATAAGTTCTGTTGTTTAGTTCACAATATTTACTAATGTCAATTTGCAGGTTTTTATATTGTATTACTCTTATTTAAGATATCACTATTGGGGAAAACTGGGGAAAGAATTTGCAACTTTTTGTGAATCTATAATTATTTCAAAAGTAAAAGTTAAAAAAGTGAAAGGAAAAATGTAAAAGTATTTAGAAGGCAATATAAAATATTTTATGACTTCAAGGTAGAGAAAACTTTCTTAGCCTAGACACAAGATGCAGGAGTCCTAAAGAAAAAGATTAATAAATATATACTACAGTTAAAAACCTTTTCAAATGACACCATAAATAGGATAGGATGTAAATACAAGAGAAGACATGTGTTGTATGTAATCACTAAACAATGTCTAGAACACAAAAATAACTATGAAGCATGGAGAAAAACAAAAGCCACCCAGTAGAAAAACTGATTAAATAGACATTTCACAGAAGAAACCTAAACAGCCCAGAAGCATAAGAAAAAAACATACACAACCAAACCACTCAACCTAATTAGTGATCAGGGATGTCTTAAATCAAATCCCAACAAAATATCATTTTGCATTCAACAGATGAGCAGAAGTTTAAAAATCAGACAGCATCAACCGCAGACAAAGTTGTAGAGCAGTAGGAATTCACATACACTGAGGACGGAAATATAAAATGTATATATCCATCATGGAAAAGTGTTTGGCAATGGCGACCAATGCCAAACGTGCAAAACTGCATGACCCAGCAATTCCAGTCCCAGGCCTAGAGAAACTCATGCACACGTGCCCCAGTATACATGAATAAGAATGTTCCCAGCAGCACGGTTCAAGATAGGCAAAAACTGGACACACCACAAATGTCCATCAGTAGTTGATTAGATATATTTTAATATAGGATAGGATAGTATACAACAATTAAAATGAACAAGCCATAGCTCTACAAAACAAAATGAGTGAATCTCACAAACATCAGTTTGAATGAAACATGTTAGGTGCTAAGAAATACTAGAGGATGACTCCATTACTAGAACAGGTGAAATGAAGCTATATTCTTTAGGGTTCATACATAGGAGGTAACACAAAGGCAGGAGAGTGGTTACCATTGAGGTGGTGGAGTGAGATTTGCTTTAGATGAGGCAGGAGCAGACAAGGGACTTCTGAGGAACTGGCAAATATTCTCAATGTAGACCTTGGTCATGGTTTTATCAGTGTCCATTTAATAATGATGTTAGTTCATATGCATGGTGTATAGACTTTTATACATATATTTATATATATACGTCCCAGTGTAAGAGGAAAAAACTACCCCATCTTTCTCTCGTTATAGGTTTTATCATCTGATGGTAATTGCTCATTGAACAATTAGTTCAATTGTTCATTAAACAGTAGTTAATCCCATTACAATTTGAGATCCCTGCTAGCAGGAGCTGTGGCTCATTGCATGCTCACAGCCTTGTTGAGCATTCAGTAGGTGCTCAATGAGGGAATAGTAAACTGATACTATTTACAGTTAAGCCTGGGCTTATGAAAGCATCTGATTTTATAGCCTAACAACCTTTTGCCCAGGAATGATGGAGTGGGACTCAACCAGTTCCCCTCCCCTGTATGTGGGGACTGTGATCAGAAAGAAGCCAAGAACTGCGCAGAGACTGAGGATAGACATGCCCTGTCAAATCTGCTAGGCCTTGCCTTGACAAATGTTAGACACCTTCGTGGTAGGAGATTACAGCTCAGCCAGATGACAGCCTCCTGATCAAGCTACTCTACCACTTTACAGCCTTCGACATAACATTCTTCAGCGATGGTCTTTGGCAAGAGTGCTTAGGGAAATATGCCTGCCTGGGACCAGCTCCTGTCTAGAGAGGTTCCTGTAGAAATTTTAAATGATGATATCAGCCTGCATATGCCCCAACATCAGGTTGCTGACCCAGCTGCCTGTAGATAATAGCATCTTGTCCTTTCTACATGGGCCCCAGGGGACAGAGAGATAAGGAGGAGAAAGGTCAGGGGACAGGCAGTCCATCATTGCACAGCCAAGTTGTGGTCTGGTGGTTCAGATAAAAGTCTGGATTTCTGCCTTCCCACCTCCACAGGTTTGGAGTCTGGCCTCTGACTAAGCCTGGGGCAAATTAACCCAGTCATAGTTAAGTCATGAAGAACGATGCTGGAAAGTTGGGACACCTACACGAGACGTATTGAGTCTCAGGTATGCATGCGGTGTTCATTCATTCCTTCATTAAGCATGTGTTGAGCACTTATGTGGGCAGTTGCTGCAGCAGGCACCAGGGATATCGTCCAGCAGAGGACTGTCATGCCAGCTTTTCAGATTAGACTATGTGGATGTTGTTCAAGAAGGAGCGGATAGGGTACAATTGATCAGTAGTCTCAAGGTATGGGTTCCAGAGGATTCCCCTTGAGGATGGAAAGAAGTAGTGTTAGGACTGAGGAAAAGAAGCACCTGGTCACGTTGCCAAATTTCTCATGGCAAGTACTGGAAGAGTTTGGAGAATGTAAATGTTTACAACACAAATTTTTGAATGAGCATCCATAAGCGGCAACACAGATGTTTAGGGAAAGACTCCAAATGTTTGAAGTGGTAGTGGGAAGAGCAATTGTTCTTTCCAGAGAGCTGTGCTTGGTCCTGCTGTTAGAGACATCATGCTTGGCTATAAAAACCTCAGCATGCCCCTCTCCATGGCCCACAGCATTTATGGAGCACCCCCCAGGCCCAAGCTCTGTGGCTGGGTGGTAGAATCCAGACTGAGCCACTCAAAAGTATATCAGTGGGCTTGTGCAGTGATGTGCCTCTATAAAGCACAGTGTTCTTTCTCAGAGTTCATCTGGGTACATTTTAAAATTTGATCACTCCTGCTGACGAACACAGAACCTCTACTGGTTGTGTGAGGAGCATGTGTATTACTTTATAAATGTTGACCCTGAAAGGTGACAGGCTAGTGAGGAGCTGTGTATTAGAATCAGATACATTTCTGATCATTTATGTAGTTAACCTTCTTGAATTTAAACTTAGAATTCCCAATTTGTGTAGTTTTTTTTTTAACTTTGTGTAATGTTTTGTGTGAAATGCAGGCATTTCCAACTGTATATTTACTTAAAGAATTTTATGCATTCTGAGCTCTTATTTGTTTAATCATGGATTTGAAAGTTTTAAGAAATACAGAAATAGTTCAACTATCAGCAGGAGCTTTGAGAAATCATAGAAGAAACATTAGTTAACCATTATAAGGGAAAGCAGATAGACTGCAAGACAGATTTAAACTCTATGATAAAGAGGATAGACAGATGAGTGTGGTGGCTCACACCTATTCCCAGCAATTTGGGGGGCCAAAGCAGGAGGATCCCTTGAGGCCAGGAGTTCAAGACCAGCCTGGGAAACATAGACTCCATCTCTACAAAAAAAAATTTATAAAACATTAGCCAGGTATGGTGGTGTTCACCTCTAGTCCCAGCCACTTGGTAGCTGAGGTGGGAGGATCAGTTGTGCCCAGGAGGAGGTCAAGGCTGCAGTGAGCTATGATTGTGCTACTGCACTCCATCCTGGGTGTCTTGGGCAAAATCAAAAAGAAGATGGACAAGGAACTTTGAAAAAAAAATCACTGGAAAGACTGAAATGCTACAGAACTTAAAAAAAAAAGGAAAGAAAAAAAGTAATACCAGCTGCAAACCTTGAACAAGCTGCAAGCAGTATGGAAAACTTGAACACAGGATGTTCGTGTTATGATGGTGAGCCCTGCACTGGATAGTGTAGAGAAAAAAGAGTTTGGATTTGTTCATAGAAGATTTGAAAGCCAGCGGGATATTATCAGACCTAGGAGTTTATAAGTAACCATGGCAGCACTGTAATATGGGTTTAGAAAAGAGTGAGGCCGGAGTGAAGGAGGCCAAGCTGGCGAAGATCCCAACAGCCCAGGGCAAGATGATGAGTGTGCACCAAGACAAGGCAATTAGGATGGCGAGAACGGCCAGTTTGAGAAGCATGTGTAGGGTAGAGATGACAAAGCTTGGTGGCAGAGGGTTGATGGAGAAGGAGAGCCAGATGGGACCATGATTCTAGAGAGGGTGGGTCCAGGGCAGTAGACGGCTCAGGCTGAGGGCAGGCATGGATCCAGTGGTGGGCATGCTGGGATCCCTGTGGATCCAAAGGGACCACTCAGAAAGCTTAAGGCAAGAAGGAGCATTGAGGAGAGGGCAGAAGAAGAGAAAGGCAGTAGGGGAGGCTGTGAGAGGTAAGTTAGCCTGGTAAGGTTGTTGTTTATCATCTTAGCAGTGAAAACAATTCCCCTTGACTGGGAGCCTCCAGTGTCCTGAGTCCTTTGCCTAAGGTACTTCTTTTTCTTGCCTCTTCCCTGCATTGCTGAACTTCCTGGGTCCTTTCCCACATTGCCCTGGAGTTGACTGGACTCCTGGTTCCGGTAGGGAGATGGGGTCTGGAGCTTCTTCCTTTGCCGCACACATGGGCCAGAGTCAGCAGCAATTCTTGGTTCAAGGCGGGTGGACAGAACCAAATGACCTCCTGAATCATCCTCAGACCTTACCCTGCTTCTTTTAATAATTCAGCTCTAAACAAATAGCACCCCATGCCCTATGGGAACCTGTAGTTTCCAGTACACAGAAGCAGTCAACTTACGGGGTTATTTCCATAAGATTCCTCTTCGAAAAGAGCAGAGCTCCTAGAAGGGGTTTGGGGGTGAGCTTGGGTATAAGGATTCTAGGCAATAGAAAATCCTTGGGCAAATGGGTATTAAAACAATAGCTTGATTACTAACCAGGCAAGCACCCACAACTCCCAGTGCAGGGCTGCCTTGGTCTGTTTGGGCTGCTATGACAAAATACCATAGACCGAGCAGTTTACCAACCATGGAAATTGATTCCTCACATTTGCTTTTTTTTGAGATGGAATTTCACTCTTGCTGCCCAGACAGGAGTGCAGTGGCACAATCGCAGCTCACTGCAACCTCCACCTCCCAGGTTCAAGAGAGTCTCCTGCCTCAGCCTCTCGAGTAGCTGTGATTCCAGGCGTGATCAACCATGCCTTGCTAATTTTGTATTTTTAGTAGAGATGGGGTTTCTCCTTGTTGGTCAGGCTGGTCTTGAACTCTCTACCTCAGGTGATCTGCCCACCTCAGCCTCCCAACCTGCTGGGATTACAGGTGTGAGCTACCATGCCTGGCCCTATTCCTCACACTTCTGAATGGACTCTGAGTCCAGTCCCCCAGCTGGCTTCATGGACTACTGGCCTGTTCTAGTGGCTTACTGTGGAAGAGAGAATAAAAGAGGCCTTTCTGGGCCTTCTCCTGAGTGAGTTTACCCCATGGAGACAGGAAGTCAAAGAGAGGTCAAGTGAGCCTGCCCCACAGGCTGACCTGTAGCCCTTTAAAACCTGTCCACAGCAATATAGGGCCTAAATGTCGGCCTCACTAGCTCATAGCTACTTCAGTCCACTTGAAAAGAGTAGCTGAGAGTGGAGAGAGAAAACAAAGTGGGGCTGAACCTGTGAGGGTTCATGGCTGTGCCCAGGGAATTCAAGGGTGAACCACTGGTAATAGAAAATAGCTTTAATTAAGCAGCAGTGTTACAGCTCTGGCAATGTTACAACTCCATGCCTGCTCCTGCAGAGCAGGGCTACCTCACAGGTAGTGTGCTCAAAGTAGCAGCCCAGGGCAGTCTTGCTGTCATATTTAGACCTACTTTTAATTAATGTAAATGAAGCAGCATTTATGCAGAAATTAGGAAAAGGCTAGTAACTTTTGGGCTGGTGAGTCATTGCCACAGAAAGGAATAGTCACGTGGAGGTGTTGCCATGGCAACGGTAAACTGACTGGTGCACTGGTGGGTGTGTCTTATGGAAAGTGGCTTCTGCCTTTTCCTGGTTTTAGGTAGTCCTCAATTCGATCCAGTGTCTGAACCCTGCCTCTGGAGTTGAGTCCCACCTTCTTCCTCACTTCCAACATTCCCAAGGGGGAAGGGAGTGGAAGTCCCCTCTTCTTTGGGCCGCAGCAGGAATATGGAAAGAGTGAGAACAATGTCTCCCCTCCCCTATATATGCTTATTTGTTAGGTTTTGAAGGGAAGGCAAGAATTAAAGACACACACAGAAAGAGGATGGTTCGACAGCAAATGCAGGCCCTATGTCCAGCATAAAACTTACAGAAGTAGGGGACCAGCCTAATGCCAGAGACTACTGCTGTTTACAGGCTGGGCCAATTTATAGGTCTGGGCAGGAGGGGTCTGCGCCTTATAGCTTGTTCCCTGGTAAGATATTGACAAGATGTTCCCATGTTGAGGCGGTTCTGGCCCTTGTTCCTGAGGAATGTGGTGCTCCTTGCACTTGTCTCAGCGGAATAGGATAAGAGGCAGGCTGTTTATTCAGTTGGGCCTCTGTCTACCTGTGGTCAGGTGGCTAGGCTGTTTCTCACAGCCCAAATTCCTGTGAAATGTTCCACTTGGACCAAGGTCTGCAAAATGGTGGGGAGCTGACAAAATGGTACAGTTTGGACTAACATTTGTTAACATGAGAAAAATATTCATGATCTATGAATATGATATTATTTACACCTTCATATATAAAATATAACATTTTAAATATATGTTCTTTATATTTTTAATTTTCTTCTACAATTAACATTCATTACTTTTGTATTAAAAAGAAAATAGAAATAATACTAATAGTAGAGGAAGCTGTGTGCAAGTTGTACTGGAACTCTCTGCATATATTTGCAACTATTTTGCAACTTTTAAATTATTTCAAAATGAGAACTTTACATATACTAGCCTTGAAAACACTATAAGATGATGGAGAAAACCCTTCATGCTGCAAACTTCTTTGGGTAAGCTGGGTTTATGTATCCTTTCTGTCCCAGCCAGGATGGAGTAGCAGTGACTGAATTTACTTTCCCACTTGAAGCAACTAAAAAACTGGGTCAAGTGTAGGCAGCAATGGTCTTCAAGACATTAGATGACAGGCAATGAAGGTTGGAGCTTCCTACAGTTAGCCCAGCTTGCTGCATAGAGAGAGTTTCCAGAACGTGGCCTCGGGACGGGGAACCCAGGCAGGCTTGGTGGGCTCCCTGAATTGAGGAGGTGGAGTTAGGAATTCAAGGATGTTGAAGTGTCCAGATTTCACGGGGCAGGGCACCGGAGAGGAGAAAGCTTTACAGAGAGGAAATGCCAGAGACCTTCAAGGTAGTCAGCTACCTACTGATCAGCTTATTCATATGAAGAAACTACCCAAAGCCGGAAAAAAAACCACCCTAAAGGATTAGAAGGAACAATCCTTGAAGACCACACAGAGCTGAAAATAGAGCCTGTTCCCACAGCCAGACTGGGAAATTCAGAGAGCACTGGGTAGAATACATAGGAAGGCTCTGCCTCAGCCATGGGGAATAATTAACCCTAGGTGGAGTCTTGCTCCAGATCCACCGAACAAATCATAAAAGCAAGATCCAAAATCATCAGGCTTTTGGTCCCAGGACAAAGCTCTGAAAGATTTATAAGAGTACAAAAATATCCAGCACCCAACAATATCTGGCACCCAATTAAAAATTATCAGCATGCAAAGAAGTGGGAAAATAGGACCCACACCGAGGAGATCAGTCAGTCAATCAATCAATCAATCAATTGAAACTGACCCAGAACTGACACAGGCGTTAGAGTTAGCAGAGGACATTAAAAGAGTCCTTATAACTGTGTTTCATGAATTCAAGAAACTAAAGGAAAGACTGAAATGTGCAGTGGCAACATGTAAGATATAAAAACGTCTGCAATCAAATGTCTAGAGATGAGCATCACAGTATCTCAGATTAGAATGATGGAAGATAAGACACTGTAGAAGAAAGATTAGAAAACTTGAAGACATGGAACTAGAAACCAGACACAGAGAAAAAACATTTGAAAATGAACAGCATCAGTGAGCTGTGAGACAATTCTAAGCAGCCTGATAAAAGTAACAGGATGCTTTGAAGGAGAACAGGAGAACGTTGGGAAACAGAAAAAATTATTTGAAGAAAGAATGGCCAAAATGTTTCAAATTTGATGAACACTGTAAACCCACACATCCAAGAAGCCCAGTAAATCCTAAGCACAAGGTGGATGGAGAGAGCTACACTGCAGCACATCATCGTCATATTGCTCACGACCAGGAGTAAAGACAAGCTCCTAAAAGCAGAGAGAGAACAAAGACGTTACATACAGAGGAGCAAAGATGAGCATGACAGCAGTTGTTTATGTATTTATCTATTTTGGGGAAACCTTACAAGAGTGGAACAACATCTTTAAAGGATTAGAAAGGGGGAGACTTTGTCAACCTAGAAGTCTAAACCTGGCAAAAATACTTTTCAAGTGAAATAAAATAAAAACTTTCAGACATACAAAACCTACTAGACTTAATCACCAGCAGAACCGAAGTACAAGAAGAATTAAAGGGGCCGGGCGCAGTGGCTCATGACTGTAATCTCAGCATTTGGGAGGCGGAGGCAGGAGAATGGCTTAAGCCCAGGAGTTTGAGGCTGTGATGAGCTGTGATGGTGCCGCTACAAAAAAAAACAAACAAACAAAAAAAAACAAAAACAAAAAAAAAAACAGTGTTCATGGACGTTCTTCAGATAGAAGGAAGTGACACAAAATGAAAATATAGATCTAAGCAAAGAAATGAATGGTACAAACTGGTAAACTTCATAACTAAATAATAGCATTTTTCAATTATTAAGTCTCTAGAAGACATCTGGCTGTTTTGAGCAAAAATAATAGCAATGTAGTGTGAAGTTTATAAAATATGTAGAAATCTGTAGGACAACAATAGAACAAAGATGGAGACTGGAGACATGGAGCCATCCTCTGTCCAGTTCTCACACTCTGTGTGGAGGGATGTGATACTGAAAGTGTCGGGTGGTAAGTGAAAGGTGTGCACTCTGTGTTTTTTTTCTGTTGGGACTGTTAGAAGAGGACAGATGGGAAAGGCGAGACATAGGTCAGGAGCATCTGGGAGCAGAGCTGCTGACGAGGGACCCAGGCAGGATGGGGACGCCACCCACAAGGTCATGCAGCCCTGCAGGGAACGGGAAGGTGGGAGGAAGCCAGGCCAGCCTTGAGCAAGGCAGTTTGTTTCTCTTATTATTCCTTTTAATTGATATGTAATCATTGTACATATTTATGGGATACAATTAATACTGCATCATTTAATACATGTGTAATGATCAAATCCAGGTAATTAACATATTCATTTATCGTTTAATATTTATCATTTCTTTATGTTGAGAATATTCAAAATCTGTTCTTCCAGCTATTTGAAAATATATAATAAGTCCTAGCACTTTGGAAGGCTGAGGCAGATGGAGTACTTGAGTCTAAGAGTTTAAGACCAGCCTGGGCAACATGGCAAAACCCTGTCATCCAAAAAATATCAAAACTTAGCTGGGCATGGTGGTGTACACCTGTAGTTCCAGCGACTCAGGAGGCTGTGTGGCAGGAGAATCGCTTGAGCGCAGGAGGTCAAGTCTACAGTGAGCTGTGATTATGCCACTGTATGCCCACCTGTGTGACAGAGAGATCCTGTCTCAAAAAAAAAAAAAAGAAAATATACAATAAACCATTGTTTATTATAGTCACCCTGTAATGCTATAGAACACTTGAACTTGTTCCCCTCATCTAGTGCAAGATACATTTTCCTTTTCTTTCTTTCTTTCTTTTTTTTTTTTTTTGGTGGCGGCATGGAATTTCGTTCTTGTTGCCTAGACTGGAGTGCAGTGGCGCGATCTCAGTTCACCGCAACCTCCACCTCCCAGGTTCAAGCAATTCTGCTGGGCTTAAAGGTGCGACCACGCCCTGCCAATTTTGTATTTTTAGTAGAGAGGGGGTTTCACCACGTTGGCCAGGCTGGTCTCAAACGCCCGACCTCAGGTGATCTGCCTGCCTTGGCCTCCCAAAGTGGTGGGATTACAGGTGTAAGCCACCTCACCTGGCCACAAAATACATTTTTTTTGTTTGTTTGTTTTTTTAGAAAAAGAGAGAAAAGGAGAAAGAAAGAAACAGCAAAAGAAAGAAAAAAAGAATGAAAGAGAGAAAGAGGAAGAGAAAGAGGGAGAGAGAAAGGGATTGTTTTATTGCCCAGGCTAGAATACAGTCTAAAAATGGGTATTAAAAACCTCTTTTATGCCAATAATTGTGCTTAACAATGGAGATAGGAAGGAATAGGGGATGAAAATAACAAACAAGCAGCCAACCAATATTTTATTTAAACCTGTGAAATGCTATGCAATTGCTGAGGAGTGATTTACTTCCAATTATGTGGTCACTTTTAAAATAG
>CAUYQU010094000.1:0-11020 GCA_963574635.1 Cheracebus regulus | reverse complement strand
ATTGCTGGGTCGAATGGAATGTCTATTTCCAGGTCCTTGAGGAATCGCCACACTGTCTTCCACAATGGTTGAACTAGTTTACACTCCCACCAACAGTGTAAAAGTGTTCCTATTTCTCCACATCCTCTCCAGCATCTGTTCTCTCTAGATTACTTCTCTTTTTAGTTTGTAGGCTACAGGCCACCTCAGATCCCATAAGAAAAACTGCCTGTTATCCAAGTAGCTGTGTGTTGACCTGGATCTGGTGGCTAAATGTAATCTTGGATTAACTTCCTTGAGGAGGAGTGAGTATACCCTATGTGTGGGAAGAAGAGTAAAACATCCATGAAGTTAAGAAGAGCAGATTGCAACAGATACCTCTAGTGCTTATACTGACTGACTACCGTGACCGCCCAGATGCTAAGTCCTGCTGACAATATCATTTCCTCCACTTGTAGACTCCAGCTCCCACAAGGTATCAGAGTATATCTGATTTTTTTTTTACTCTAAGTATAGAAAACCTTCAGCTCACAGAGTTTTTTGCACCACAATCCATCCTTGTTACTAATACGTTCTTATAAATGACTCCCCAAAAGATTCTAAACTTTTTTAAAATTGAAGATTCAATAACTGTTGATTGAGAAACTACCAGTGCCAGGCATAGTAGCAAGTGCTGGTGATACAATGGTAAGCAAATCAGATGTAGTCTCTGCCCTCATCTAAATACTATGATTGCTTTTGCTGACATACTTGCATTTGACTCAATTTGCATTATATGCCATACTAGTCCTGCTTAGTACTGAAACCCAAACTCTGGCTGCTGCCACTCACATTCCAACATAATTGGTACATCCATTCAATTATCATAGCCGCGAGTCAAATGTTTGAAAAGGAGGGGCATTAAAAATGAAACTGGCCACTACAATTCCCAGCCATGTTACTGATTAGAAATTGAATTTCTTTGACATGCAGCTTGGGATATATAGATGTAGGATAACAAATGCAAATACAATATGGAAATTAAATTCTTCTCAAAGGACAATGAATAACCTTGACTTCTAACATTTGAATTTTATCAAGTCTTATAAAGTTAGGCAGAAGTTCTGACAGAATTTCTTTATGAACATATGTTCCTCTCACTTTCCAGCAGTATATTCAAAATATGGAAGTTTGATTGGTTGTAAACAAGTGAATCATTATGAGACAATTCCTAAGTTACTCACAAACAAGTGATTCATTACAAGGCAATTCCTAAGTTACTCACATTGTCCTTCTAGCCTATCCCTTGCCATTTTGGATATACCCTTCTCCTGTGAAATATACACTTCATTTCTCTAAAAGCCCAGCAATGTTGACATTTTTCACAGCTTATCTTAAGGCAGAACCTAAACTAACCTGGTCACTCATGAGCAATGTGGAATATTTTAAGTGAAATTTATTTTCTAATGGTCACTCTGAGCTTTACATGATTATCTTCCCTCATCATAAAGTCTGTGAATGTATTGAGTCATCAAGGCTTTGGAAAGAAGCATTTTCCATTAAGCTTTCTATAATACACTAATGATTTCCATTAAGCTTTCTATAATACACTAACGATAACTTTAAATAAAAGGTTGCTGAAACTGCTTAATTAAGGAAGCAAACTCACAAAAACCTTGAAGGCTTCACTATGCTATCTTATAGAATACTTTTATTTTAGTAAAAATTTGATTATGAGGGTACTATTATGGATTTATATACAGTATAATATAGCTAATTTTAATTTTAACAGAATAATTAATCTATTAATCATTTTCAAATTAAGTACAAAAGTTAGGCATATTTGTTTAAAGTAATCCAAAAGACCTAGGTTTTACTAATGAAAAATTAATTTCCCAGAATCTAAAATTGACATTAAATTTTATTTATTGCACTATGATTACAATATTGAATACTATTTTAAGTAAATGTGATATTTATTGTAAGCTTATTAAGACAGATATTAAGAACTGTGCTTTCTTGTCTACTTCACAATGCTAACATGACATTGGTTTCATAAATGGTACTAGAGAAATATTTGTTGAATTTCTTTGATAATCACATTTAAAATTTGCCTTATCTTTTTCATTACAGTAAATTAATAGAAATCTGGGTAATACATAATTGGTGATTAAGTTCCATCCTCTGACCAGCCCCTAAGGAGTGAAAATTCATGTCTTTCCTGTGGTGGAGCGTACGTGGGGGAGTTTAGATGTAGGAAGGGATAGCTTCCTGATCATTTGATATTTTCCAATTTAGTGTGTGGTTAGTTATGAACTGTGTAAGTTTTTAAATCTTTAATTATACTAATCATGTTAAAATAATGATTTTCATTAACATCACAGTAACCAAATCTGAATTTTGTACAATTGAATCTTTTTTTTTTTTTTTAACTGTACTTTAGGTTCTGGGGTACATGTGCAGATGATGCAGGATTGTTGCATAGATACACACATGGCAATGTTGTTTGCTGCTTTTGAACCCTTTATGCTCAAATTTCTTGCTTCATTAACAATTATATGTATATGCAGGGAATATAAAATTGCATGTATATGTGGACTCTTTCATTTTGTTTCAAGACTGTGTTTAGCTTAAAATCCACTTATGGTGGCTAACATTTTTTAAAAGCTTATTTTTTCTCACATTATTAGAATTCTGAAAGTGGAAAGCTGTTGGCATTGATTGAGTAGCTCAACAATGTCAGCTCCATGTTGTCTGTTATTATGCTGTTTTTTCCCTTGAGATGGCTAATGGAGCTTTCTTTCAACATGAGAAGGGAAAAGGAACCTTATCACCAGTCCTTGCTTCTATTACAAGGAAAAAAAAAAAACATTCTAAGAAACTCCCAGTAGTCTTCTGCTAAAGTTTCATTGATCAGAACTGTTGTTGCAAAGCCAATCGTAGCTCCAAGGGAAGCTGAGGAAATGAGAAATTAATTGTCATACCAGGAAAGGGAGATGAAAATAAAATAAAAAAATTTTTAAAAGAAATTATTTTTCAGTCCCTAAATGGAAGTGGCAAGGGATAAGGAGACTAAGAGTGTTTGCTACAAAAGTGTTTATAAATTCTTCAAAAAGAAAAAAAAAACGGATTGGTGATAAAATTTAACAATAATTTTAAAGCAGAAATAATTACATGGATTTATAGTTCAGCATATTTATATTTAGGCTGATTGCTTTATGCTGAATATTTACCTCAAAGATGGAAAAAGTGGAAGAAAACTATCCTAGGCTCTTACAAAAACACAAATAAGAATATATTTCAGCTAGTTTTATCCTGTTAGGTGGGATAGGTTGTAAAGGTATCTGTATGTCACACTGAGAGACTTTTTCTAGAACCCATGCCTAGCCTGCAAATTTGGGGCAAATTATTGCTAGTCAGTCGAGAATTACAGTTGCCTAATGTCATTAGGAATTTCACACATTGCCACAGTAAGTAGATTCCTTGCAATTTACAAATAAGAGAGATCACACACGTTGTTAAATTTCTGTATCTCTCAAGTTCCACGGAAGTTAACAGGAGAGCCAAGATAAGTAAATCAGTGCCAAGAAAGGAAACATGAATGAACACAATGAAAGTTGCCTGAGGGTGATTTTAAATTGCTCCTGTTCTTGCACAGTCCAAATTGGTGTTTGGTCAGTGATATCAACATGCCACAGAGGCCAGGGAAAATCAGAGTTTTATCTGCCTGCAGTACTAATAGGTAAAAATGAATATATTCCCCCAGCTGATTTGCATTCAGTTTTAGTGGCAAAGAAAATAGTAATACACAGGTATCATGTACTCCAGGGGTGTATGCTAATGGTATTTGATATTGCTTGAAATTTATTGACAATGGGACTGTATTTGGAAATTGTTTGTCAAAATGAACAGTTTTTTATTATGCTCCTGGGGTTTGCCTTCACAATAAAATCTGAGAGGACCTATATCTGTCACATTCATTTTCCATTGTTATCACTTGTGCCACTTCAAGCACAAAGGTGATTAACAAATGCTCCTGGCAATGTAAATAAACCAATAAAATTTTTCAACAAAGAGTATATGTTTCTATGTAATGTATGCATGTGTATTTCTTAACGAACATGAAAAAAGTGTGCAGATTTATCAAGAACAGAGCTATTAAATGTATGATTAAATGAATATTTTCAAATTTCTGAAACTATGAATGAAAATTATGTTCTCACAATTGTAGATTAGATAAATATTCTTATATTTTCTTATTACTCATTATTTTTCAGGCTTTTAATAAAATCCATAATTGTCATTTATTATTCTCTTTTGATATGTACTTTTTCTGCCATTTATTCTGCAAGTGTAAGCTAATGACACAA
Organism: Cheracebus regulus; assembly: GCA_963574635.1. Classification (NCBI taxonomy): domain Eukaryota; kingdom Metazoa; phylum Chordata; class Mammalia; order Primates; family Pitheciidae; genus Cheracebus; species Cheracebus regulus. Next base: position 6,692 of record CAUYQU010094000.1, on the reverse strand, counting down.
AGACATATTTCCAGAATAATTCTTTTCTCACTTCCTCCCATAAGCCAGTTATAATGATTTGAGGCAATCCACAAGTAGCTATCAAAATTCTTCTGTTTGCAAAATCTAGAAACATGTTGCTTTGCCTAACATTTGGAAATATACATCCACTTAATGAGCATTTATTTCAAATTAAATGTTCCCGCTATATGCCAGTCATTATGCTATGGGCTGAGAATGTAACAGTGAACAAGACATGCTCTCCCTGACCTCACCAATTGGAAACGCAGGCAAAGAAGATTATTTAATACACTGTGCTAAATAACAACAGGGAGTGCTGGGCATTCAGTGGTATCATTTGAGAAGCACCTCATACAGACTGGAAGATGGTTTTCACTTGGGGTGAAAACCAAAGGATAAGTGCTATGGACTGTGTCCCCCATAAATTCATATGTTGAAATCCTTGCCCCCAATGTAATGATATTAATATTTAGAGGTGAAGTCTTTGGGAAGTAGGTAATTAGGTCATAGGATGAAACCCTCATGAATGGAATAAATATCCTTATAAGAAGAGACCTGAGAGAGCTTGCTGGTTCTTTAATCTCTGCCAAATGAAGTAAGATAAAATGGGAAGATGGTCATCTGCAGACCAGGAAGGACGGCCCTCACTAGACACAGGATTTGCTGGCACCTTGACCTTGGATTTCCCAGTGTCCTGGAACTGTGAGAAATGTTTGTTGTCTAAGCCATCTAGTCTAAGTTATATATTTGTTATAGCAGGCCAAACTGACTAAGACAGTGATTGAAAGTTCATTAAGTGAAGGTGGGTGAAGTAGGTAAGATTGTTTCAGGAAGATGAAATAGCATGCAGAAAAGTCAAGGAGTTAGAAAAAATATGTCAAATAGATAACCTGAATTTGTTTAGTGTGGCTAGAGCTTATAATATGGAGAGTAGAAGGATAAGCCTTGGCTTTAGCACTATTTGCTATATGATCTTGGGCAAGTTACTTGACCCCATTAGGTTATTTGAACCCCTAAGCCTCAGACTCTTCATTTGTATAACAGAGATAATAATATATTAAGTACAGAATTGTAAAAATATTTACATATGTTTCAGTTACAAAATTAAGTCAAAACATTAGAACTTATTTAGGTAAATTACAGTATATGGTATAAAATACATAAACTAATTTTAAAAAGAGTTCTTCACGCCAATATCCAAAAATTCCTTACATGTTTCTTCACCATTAATGGGTACTTCCTTAAGTCAAAATAAAGCTTCTATGACAGCAACAAGAGTTTTAGAATAAACCTAAACTTTCACCTTCCTTACGCTGAATATAAAAACATCATATTGTACTTATATTCGTCCTTGGCTGTAGCTACTTTTTAGTATTGAATCCCAGTATATTAAAGCACATAGAAGAATGTCAAATAACCTAATTCTTAAACTTCTCACAAACTTAATTCATGATTATTCAAGTATTTTCCAGGTATTTGGATACTAAGTCTAGCAAAATGAAATAGAAAGTTATATAAAATATAATTATTATTGATTGCAAGAAAGTATGAGTGATGATTTTTAAATTTCATATATGATCAAGATTTTATATAGTAGCATTAATTCTTTTACTTCAGTTTCTTTATTTTTTAAAATACTTTAAGTTCTGGGAAACGTGCAGAACGTGCAAATCTGTTACACAGGTATACAAGTACCATGGTGGTTTGCTGCACCTATCAACCCATCATCTACATTAGGTATTTGTCCTAATGCTCTCTTTTCCACAGCCCCTCAACCCCCAACAGGCCTCAGTATGTGATGTTCTGCTCCCTGTTTCCATGTGTTCTCACTGTTCAACTCCCACTTATGAGTGAGAAGATGTGGTGTTTGGTTTTCTGTTTCTGTCAGTTTGCTGAGAATGATGGTTTCTAGCATCATCATGTTGCTGCAAAGGACATGAACTCATCCTTTTTAATGGCTGCATAGTATTCCATGGTATGTGTGTGCCACATTTTCTTTATCTGATCTATCACTGATGGACATTTGGATTGGTTCCAAGTCTTTGCTATTGTGAATAGTGCTGCAATAAACATAGACGCACATGTGTCTTTACAGAATGATTTATAATCCTTTGGGTATATACCCAGTAGTGGGATTGCTGGGTCAAATGGTATTTCTAGTTCTAGAACCTTGAGGAATTGCCTAATGATTGCCATTCTAACTGGCATGCAATGGTATCTCATTGTGGTTTTGATTTGCATTTCTCTAATGACCAGTGGTAAGCTTTTTTTCACATGTTTATTGGCCACATAAATGTCTTCTTTTGAGAAGTGTCTGTTCATATCCTTTGCCCACATTTTGATGAGTTTGTTTTTTTCTTGTAAATGTGTATTAGTTCCTTGTAGATTCTGGATATTAGCCCTTTGTCTGATGGATAGATTGCAAAAAATTTTCTCCCATTATGTAGGTTGTGGGTTCACTTTGATGATAGTTTCTTTTGCTGTGCAGAAGCTCTTTAGTTTAATTAGATTCCATTTGTCAATTTTGGCTTTTGTTGCAACTGCTTTTGGTGCTTTAGTCATGAAGTCTTTGCCCTTTCCTATGTCCTGAATGATATTGCTTAGGTTTTCATCTGGGGTTTTTATGGTTTTAGATCTTACATTTAAGTTTTTATTCCATCTTGAGTTCATTTTTGTATAACGTGTAAAGAAGGGATACAGTTTCAGTTTTCTGCATATGGTTAGCCAGTTTTCCCAACACCATTTATTAAATAAGGAATCCTTTCTCCATTGTTTGTTTTTGTCAGGTTTGCCAAACATCAGATGATTGTAGATGTGTGGCATTATTTCTGAGGCCTCTGTTCTGTTCCTTTGGTCTATATATCTGTTTTGGTACCAGTACCATGCTGTTTTGGTTACTGTTGCCTTATAGTATAGTTTGAAGTCAGGTAGCATGATGCCTCCAGTTTTGTTCTTTTTGCTTAAGATTGTCTTGGTTCTTTTTTGGTTCCATATGAAATTTAAAATAGGTTTTTCTAATTCTGTGAGAAAAGTTAATGGTAGCTTGATGGGGATAGCATTGAATCTATAAATTACTTTGGGCAATATGGCCATTTTCATGACATTGATTTTTTTCTATCCAGGAACATGGAATATTTTCCCATTTGCTTGTGTCCTCTCCTATTTCCTTGAGCAGTGGTTTGTAGTTCTTCTTGAAGAGGTTCTTCACATCCCTTGTAAGTTGTATTCCTAGGTATTTTATTCTTTTTGTAGAAATTGGGAATGGGAGTTCACTCATGATTTGGCTCTCTATTATTGGTGTATAAGAATGCTTGTGATTTTTGCACACTGATTTTGTATCCTGAGACTTTGCTGAAGTTGCTTATCAGCTTAAGGAGATTTTCAGCTGAGATGATGGGGTCTTTTAAATATACAATCATGTTATTTGTAAACTGAGACAATTTGATTTCTTCTCTTCCTATTTGAATACCTTTTATTTTTTTCTCTTGCCTGATTGCTCTGGCTAGAATTTCCAATACTATGTTGAATAGGAGTGGTGTGAGAGGGCATCCTTGTCTTGTGCCAGTTTTCAAAGGAAATGCTTCCAACTTTGGCCTATTTAGTATAATATTGGCTGTGGGTTTGTCATAAATGGCTCTTACTATTTTGAGATACGTTCCATCAGTACCTAGTTTATTGAGAGTTTTTAACAGGCAGGATGTTGAATTTTATTGAAAGACTTTTCTGCATATATTGAGATAATCATGTGTTTTTTGTCATTGGTTCTGTTTATGTGATGGATTATGTTTATAGATTTGTGTATGTTGAACCAGCCTTGCATCCCAGTGATGAAGCCAACTTGATCGTGGATAAGCTTTTTGATGTACTGCTGGATTCAGTTTTCCAGCATTTTATTGAGGATTTTTGCATTGATATTCATCAGGGATATTGGCCTGCAATTTTCTTTTTTTGTTGTGTCTCTGCCAGACTTTGGTATCATGATAATGCTGGCCTCATAAAATGACTTAGGTAGGAGTCCCTCTTTTTCTATTGTTTGGAATAGTTTCAGAAGGAATGGTACCAGCTCGTCTTTGTACCTCTGGTAGAATTTGGCTGTGACTCCATCTGATCCTGGACTTTTAAAAATCGGTAGGCTATTAATTACTGCCTCAAGTTTAGAACTTGTTTTTAGTCTATTCAGGGATTCAACTTCTTCCTGGTTTAGTCTTGGGAGGGTGTATGTGTCCAGGAATTTATCCATTTCTTCTAGATTTTCTAGTTTATTTGCTTAGAGGGGTTTATAGTTTTCTTTGATGGTAGTTTGCATTTCTGTGGGATTAGTGGTGGTCTCCTGTTTATTATTTTTCACTGTGTGTATTTGATTACTCTCACTTTTCATCTTTATTAGTCTGGCTAGTGGTCTATTTTGTTAATCTTTTCAAAAAACCAGCTCCTGGATTCATTGATTTTTTGAAGGGTTTTTCATGTCTTTAGCTCCTTCAGTTCTGCTCTGATTTTAATTATTTCTTGTCTTCTGCTAGCTTTTCAGTTTGTTTGCTCTTGCTTCTCTTGTTCTTTTAATTGTGAAGTTAGGGTGTCAATTTTAGATCTTTCATGCTTTCTCCTGTGCGCATTTTAGTGCTATAAATTTCCCTCTAAACACTGCTTTAGCTGTGTCCTTGAAATTCTGGTACATTGTGTCTTTGTTCTCAATGGTTTCATAAAACTTATTTCTGCCTTAATTTCATTATTTACCCAGTAGTCATTCAGGAACAGGTTGTTCAGTTTCCATTTAGTTGTGCAATTTTGAGTTTCTTAATCCTGAGTTTTAATTTGATTGCACTGTGGTTTGAAAGACTGTTTGTCATGGGGACAGACTGCTTCCTCAAGTGGGTCCCTGACCTCTGTGCCTCCTGACTGGGAGACAGCTCCCAGCAAGGGTCAACAGACACCTCATACAGGAGAGCTCTGGCTGGCATCTTGGAGATGTCCCTATGGGACAAAGCTTCCAGAGGAAGGAACAGGCAGCAATCTTTGCTGTTCTGCAGCCTCCGCTGGTGATACCCAGGCAAACAGGATCTGGAGTAGACCTCCAGCAAACTCCAGCAGATCTGCAGCAGAAGGGCCTGACTCTTAGAAGGAAAACTAACAAACAGAAAGGAATAGCATCAAGATCAACAAAAAAAAATCCACACAGAAACCCCAAAAGTTCACCAACACCAAAGACCAATGGTAGATAAATCTACAAAGATGAGGAAAAACCAGCTCAAAAAGGTTGAAATTCCAAAAACCAATATGCCTCTTCTCCTCCAGAGGATCACAACTCCACACTAGCAAGGAAACAAAACTGGATGGAGAAGGAATTTGACAAACTGACAGAAGTGGGCTTCAGAAGGTGGATAATAATGAACTCCTATGAGCTAAAGGAACATGTTCTAACTCAATGCAAGGAAGCTAAGAATCTTGAAAAATGGTTAGAGGAATTGCTAACTAGAATAACCAGTTTAGAGAAGAATATAAATGACCCGATGGAGCTGCAAAACACAGCATGAGAACTTTGTGACACATACACAAATATCAATAGCCGAATCAATCAAGCAGAAGAAAGGATAGCAGAAACTGATCAACTTAAATGAAGCATGAAGAAAGATTAGAGAAAAAAGGAATGAAAAGGAACTAACAAGACCTCCAAGAAATGTGGGACTGTGTGAAAAGACCAAGCCTACGTTTGAGTGGTGTACCTGAAAGTGATGGGGAGAATGGAACCAAATTGGAAAGCACTCTTCAGGATACTATCCAGGAGACCTTCCCCCATGGAGCAAGACAGGCCAACATTCAAATTCAGAAAATACAGAGAACAATACTCCACGACTAGACCAACACCCAGACACGTAATTGTCAGATTCACTAAGGTTGAAATGAAGGAAAAAAAATGCTAAGGGCAGCCAGAGAGAAAGGTCAGGTTATCCACAAAGGGAAGACCATCAGAAAAATAGCGGATTTCTCTGCAGAAACCCTTACAAGCCAGAAGAGAGTGGGGGCCAATATTCAATATTTTTAAAGGAAAGAATTTCAACCCAGAATTTCATAATCCAAAATAAGCTTCATAAGCAAATGAGAAATTAAATCATTTACACACAAACAAATGCTGAGAGATTTTGTCACCATTAGGTCTGCCTTACAAGAGCTCCTGAAAAAAGCACTAAATATGGAATGGAGAAACCGTTACTAACCACTACAAAATATAACAAATTGTAAAGACCATCAACACTATGAAGAAACTGTATCAACTAATGGGCAAAATAACCAGCTAGCAGCATAATGACAGGATCAAATTTACACATAACAATATTAGCCTTAAATGTAAATGGGCTAAATGCCCCAATTAAGACATAGACTGGCAAACTGGATAAAGAGTCAAAACCCATCAGTGTGCTGTATTCAGGAGACCCATCTCACATAAAAAGACACACACAGGCTCAAAATAAACAGATGGAGGAATATTTACCAAGCAAATGGAAAGCCAAAAAATAAAAATAAAAAAATTTAAAAAGCAGGGGTTGTAATCCTAGTCTCTGATAAAATAGACTCCAAACCAACAAACCTCAAAAAAGACAGAGGGCATTATATAATGGTGAAGGGATCAATGCAACAAGAAGAGCTAACTATCCTAAATATATATGTACCCAATACAAGAGTACCCACATTCATAA
>CAUYQU010093999.1:0-26390 GCA_963574635.1 Cheracebus regulus | reverse complement strand
GTTTAAATCTTTAATCCATCTGGAGTTAATTTTTGTATAAGGTATAAGGAAGTGGTCCAGTTTCTGCTTTCTGCACATGGCTAGCCAGTTTTCCCAACAGGGAAATATATTAAATAGGAAATTATTTCCCTGTTGCTTGTTTTTGTCAGGTTTGTCAAAGATCAGATGGTTGTAGATGTGTGGCACTGCCTCAAAGGCCTCTGTTCTGTTCCATTGGTCTGTATCTCTGTTTTGGTACCAGTACCATGCTGTTTTGATTACTGTAGCCTTGTAGTATAGCTTGAAATCAGGTAGCATGATGCCTCCAGCTTTGTTCTTTTTGCTTAGGATTGTCTTGGCTATGCGGGCTCTCTTTTGGTTTAATATGAAGTTTAAGGTGATTTTTTCCAGTTCTGTGAAGGTCAATGGCAGCTTGATGGGGATAGCAATGAATCTATAAATTACTTTAGGCAGTATGGCCATTTTCACAATATTGATTCTTCCTAACCATGAGCATGGAATGTCTTCCCATCTGTTTGTGTCCTCTCTTATTTCCTTGAACAGTGGTTTGTAGTTTTCCTTAAAGAGGTCCTTCACATCCTTTATTAGTTGTATTCCTAGGTATTTTATTCTCTTTGTGGGAACTGTGAATGGGAGTTCACTCATGACGTGGCTGTCTGTCTGTTATTGGTGTACAGGTATGCTTGTGATTTTTGCACATTGATTTTGTATCATGAGACTTTGCTGAAGTTGCTTATCAGCTTAAGGAGATTTTGGGCTGAGACAATGGGGTCTTCTAAATATACAATCATGTCATCTGCAAATAGAGACAATTAGACTTCTGAGTACCCTTTATTCCTTCCTAACTGAGTACTCTTTATTCCTTCCTGAGTACCCTTTATTTCTTTTTCTTGCCTGATTGCTCTGGCTAAAATTTCCAATACTATGTTCTATAGGAATGGTGAGAGAGAGCACCCTTGTCTAGTGCCAGTTTTCAAAGGGAATGCTTTCAGTTTTTGCCCATTCAGTATGATATTGGCTGTGGGTTTGTCGTAAATAGCTTTTATTATTTTGAGATATATTCCTTCGATACCTAGTTTATTGAGAGTTTTTAGCATAAAGGGCTGTTGAATTTTGTTGAAGGCCTTTTCTGCATCTATTGAAATAATCATTTGGTTTTTCTCTTTAGTTCTGTTTACATAATGGATTACATTTATAGATTTGCATATGGAGTACCAGCCTTGCATCCCTGGGACGAAGTCCACTTGATCATGATGGATAAGCTTTTTGATGTGCTGTTGCATTCGGTTTGCCAGAATTTTATTGAAGATTTTTGCATCAATGTTCATCATGGATATTGGCCTGAAATTTTCTTTTTAAGTAGTATTCCTAATAGGTTTTTGTATCAGAATGATGTTGGTCTCATAAAATGAGTTAGGGAGGATTCCCTCTTTTTTTATTGTTTGGAATAGTTTCAAAATGATTGGTACCAGCTCTTCTTTGTACGTCTGGTAGAATTCAGCTATAAGCCTATCTGGACCTTGACTTTTCTTGGTTGGTAGGCTCAACTAAAACCAAAATTAGTGATTAATTGCTCCCTCAACTTCATATCTTGTTATCGGTTTATTCAGGGGTTCAACTTCTTCCTGGTTTAGTCTTCAGAGAGTGTAAGTGTCCAGGAATTTATCCATTTCTTCTAGATTTACTGTTTTATGTGCATAGAGTTGTTTATACTAATCCCTGACAGTAGTTTGTATTTCTGCAGAATCAGCAGTGATATCCCCTTTATCATTTTTTATTGCATCTATTTAATTCTTCTCTCTTTTCTTATTAGTCTGGCTAGCGACCTATTTTGTTGATCTTTTCAAAAAACCAGCTCCTGGATCTATTAATTTTTTTAAGGTTTTTTTTGTGTGTGTCTTTATCTCCTTCAGTTCTGCTCTGATCTTAGTTATTTCTTGTCTTCTGATAGCTTTTGAGTTTTTTGAGCTTGCTCCTCTAGTTTTTTTTAATTGTGACAATAGGGTGTCGATTTTAGATCATATCACTCTTCTCCTGTGGGTATTTAGTCCTATACATTTCCCTCTAGACACTGCTTTAAATGTTTCCCAGAGATTCTGGTACATTGTGTCTTCATTCTCATGGTTTCAAAGAGCATCTTTATATCTGCCTTCATTTCATTATTTATCCAGTAGTCATTCAGGAGCAGGTTGTTCAGTTTCCATGTAGTTACGCAGTTTTGACTGAGTTTCTTAACCCTGAGTTCTAATTTGATTGCATTGTGGTCTGAGAGACTGGTTGTTATGATTTCTGTTCTTTTGCATTTGCTGAGGAGTGATTTACTTCCAATTATGTCGTCAATTTTAGAGTAAGTGCAATGTGGCACTGAGAAGAATGTATATTCCGTGGATTTGAGGTGGAGAGTTCTGTAGATGTCTATTAGGTCCACTCGGTCCGGATCTGCATCCAAGTCCTGGATATCCTTGTTAATTTTCTGTCTTATTGATCTGTCTAATATTGACAGAGGAGTGTTAAAGTCTCCCACTATCATTGTATTGGAATCTAAGTCTCTTTGTAGGTTGTTAAGAACTTGCTTTATGTATCTGAGTACTCCTATATTGGGTGCATAGGTATTTAAGATGGTTAGCTCTTCTTATTGCATTGATTCTTTTACCATTATGTAATGCCCTTTCTTTGTCTCTTTTGATCTTTGTTGGTTTAAAGTCCATTTTGTCAGAGACTAGGATTGCAACCCCTGCTTTTTTTCTCTCTCTCTCTCCATTTGCTTGGTAAATCTTCTCCTATCCCTTTATTTTGAGTCTGTGCATGTCCTTGCATGTCAGATGGTTCTCCTGAATACAGCACACCAATGGGTATTGACTCTTTATCCAGTTTGCCAGTCTGTGTCTTTTGATTGGGGCATTTAGCCCATTTACATTTAAGGTTAATATTGTTATGTGTGAATTTGATCCTGCCATTTTGATGCTAGCTGGGTTTTTTGCCTGTTAGTTGATGCAGTTTCTTCATTGTGTCAATGGTCTTTACCATTTGGTACATTTTTGCAGTGGCTGGTACTGGTTGTTCCTTTCCATGTTTAGTGCTTTCTTCAGGAGCTCTTGTAAAGCAGGCCTGGTGGTGACAAAATCTCTCAGCAATTGCTTGTCCATAAAGGATTTTATTCCTCCTTCACTTGTGAAGCTTAGTTTGGCTGGATATGAAATACTGGGTTGAAAGTTCTTTTCTTTAAAGATGTTGAATATTGGCCCCCACTCTTTTCTGACTTGTAGGATTTCTGCCGAGAGATCCACTGTGAGTCTGATGGGCTTCCCTTTGTGGGTAACCCTACCTTTCTCTCTGGCTGCCTTTAGCATTTTTTCCTTTATTTCAACCCTGATGAATCTGACAATTATGTACCTTGGGGTTCCTCCTCTTGAGGAATATCTTTGTGGTATTCTCTGTATTTCCTGGATTTGAATATTGGCCTGCCTTGCTAGGTTGGGGAAGTTCTCCTGGATAATATCCTGAAGAGTGTTTTCCAGCTTGGATTCATTCTCTCCGTCACATTCAGGTACACCGATCAAAGGTAGATTAGGCCTTTTCACAATAATCTCATATTTCTTGGAGGCTTTGTTCATTTCTTTTCACTCTTTTATCTTGCCTTCTCATTTTATTTCATTGAGTTGATCTTCAATCTCTGATATCCTTTCTTCTGCTTGATCAATTTGACTATTGAAACTTTTATATGCTTCACAAAGTTCTCGTGCTATGTTATCAGCTCCATCAAGTTGTTTATGTTCTTCTCTAAGCAGGTTATCCTAGTTAGCATTTTGTCTAACCTTTTTTCAAGGTTCTTAGTTTCTTTGCATTGGGTTAGAACATGTTCCTTTGGCTCAGAGAAGTTTGTTATTACCCACCATCTGAAGCCTGCTTCTATCAATTCGTCAAACTCATGCTCCACCCAGTTTTGTTCCCTTGCTGGTGAGGAGTTGTGATCCCTTGGAGAAGGAGAGGCATTCTGGTTTTTAGTGATTTCATCCTTTTTGTGCTGGTTTCTTCCCGTCTTTGTGGATTTGTCTACCTTTGGTCTGTAAAGTTGGTGACTTTCGGATGAGGTCTCTGAGTGGTCTTCCTTTCTGTTGATGTTGAAGCTATTTCTTTCTGTTTGTTAGTTTTTATTCTAACAGTCAGGCCCCACTGCTGTAGGACTGCTGGAGGTCCACTCCAGATCCTGCTTGCTTGAGAATCACCCACGATGGCTGCAGAACAGCAAGGATTGCTGCCTGTTCTTTCCTCTGCTAGCTTCGGCCCAGAAGGGTACCTGCCAGACGTCAGCCAGAGCTCTCCTGTATGAAGTGTCTTTTTGGCTATATGGGGATCAGGGAGCCACTTGAGGAGGCAGTCTGTCCCTTATCAGAGCTCAAGTGCTATGCTGGGAGCTCCATTGCTCCCTTTAGGGCTGCTGGGCAGGGATGTTTAAGTCTGCTGCAGCAGAACTCACAACCACCCCTTTTCCCAGGTGCCCTGCCCCAGGAAAGTGGGGTTTTATTTATAAGTCCTTGATGTGCTGCTTGCCTTTTTTCAGAGGTGTCCTGCCCAGCAAGAATCTAGACACAGTCTGCCTGCAGAGGCACTGCTGAGCTGTGGTGGGCACCGTTCAGCTGCTGTGTAAACTTCCTCATACAGGTAAGGTTAGTACTGCCTCGGCAATGGCAGACACCCTTCCCCTCTCCGAGCTCAACCATCCTAGGTGGAGCTCAAACTGCTGTGCTGGCTGCAAAATTCTCAAGCCAGAGGGTTTCAGTTTGCTGGTCTTTGTGGGGGTAGGACCCACTGAGCCAGATCACTTGGCTCCCTACCTTCAGCTCCCCTTATTTCAGGAGAGTGAGAGGCTCCCTCCTGCAGGTGTTCCAGGTCCCAGCCAAAACAGCCACCCATATTTGTGCTGAAAACCCGCAGCACTGGCTGAAATGGCCACTCAGATCTGTGTTGGAAACCCATGGCACTTGTCAGCCGGCAGAAATCTCCTAGTCTGTGGGTTGTGAAGACCATGGGAGAAGGACAGGATCTGAACCAGAGTGCTAAAGTGTCTGGAAAAGTCCCCAATGGCCTTGTTAGGCAGGATGGGGGGTCCTCTGGCCAGTTGCACTTCCCAGGTGAGGCAACACCCCACCCTGCTTCGGTTTGCCCTCCTTGAGCTACACCGACTGTCCAGCCAGTCCTACTGAGATAAAACTGGTATCTCCATTGTAAATGTGGAGATCACTCGCCTTCTGCATCGCTCTCGCTGGGAACCGCGCTCTGGAGCTCTTCCTATTTGGCCATCTTAACGGACTCACCAATTGACTCCAATTTGGGAAAAATTCTATTGTGAGCAAATGCTATCAAACAGCATTCCATGCTAAAGAGAAATCCTTCCTGAAAAGAAGATTTCATCAATGCAGCCAACTTTATTGTTGTCATACTTTAAGAAATTGTCACCACCACCTCAACCTTCAGGAAACACCATCTTGATTAGTCAGCAGCCATCAACATCAATGCAAGACCCTCCACCAGCAAAAAGATTATGATTCACTGAAGACTCAGATAATCATTAGCATTTTTAGCAATGAAGTGTTTTTTTAATATTTTTTAGGGACAAGGTCTTGCTCTTTCACTCAGGCTGGAGTGCCATGGTGTGATCATAGCTCACTGCAGCCTTGAACTCTTGGGCTCAGGGGATCTTTCCTTCTCAACCTACTGAGTATCTGGAACTACAGGTCCACACTATTATATCTAGCTGTAAAAAAACATTTTTAAATTAAGGTATATACATTTTCTTTTAGACACAATGCTATTGCACACTTAATAGACTACAGCATGGTGTAAAAATAACTCTGTTTTTTGAGACAGTGTTTCACTCTGCCACCCAGGCTGGAGTGCAGTGGTACAATTATGGCTCACTGGACCCTTCACCTCCCAGGCTCAAGCAATGCCCCCACCTCAGCCCCTTGAATAGCTGAAACCACAGGTGCATGCCACCAGATGCAGTTAATTTTTTGTTATTTTTGGTAGGGATGGGGTCTCACTATGTGAGAACCCAAATTCTAAGTTTGAGCAATCCCCTCCAACCCCCTACTTCATCTCAGCATTCCAAAGTGCTAGGATTACAGGCACAAGCCACCACACCTAGCCACATAAACATAACTTTTATATGTACTGGGAAACCAAAAACTTTTCATGATTCACTTTATTGTGATATTCACTTTATTGCAGTGGTCTGGAACTGAACCTGCAATATCTGCTGTGTATGCCTATATTTTATTTTTTATTTTTATTTTACTTAAAGTTCTGGGATATATATGCAGAATATGCAGGTTTGTTACATAGGTATATATGTGCCCTGGTGGTTTGCTGTACCTATTGACCCGTCCTAAGTTCCTTCCCCTCGCCCCTCACCTCCCAACAGGCCCTGGAATATATTGTTCCCCTCCCTGTGTCCAAGTGTTCTCATTGTTCAGTTCTTACATGAGTGAGAACATGTGGTGTTTGGTTTTCTATTCCTGTGTTAGTTTGCTGAGGATGATGGCTTCCAACTTCACCCATGTCCCTGCAAAGGGTATGATCACATTCCTTTTTATAGCTGCATAGTATTCCATGGTCTATATGTACCACATTTGCTTTCTCCAATCTATCATTGATGGGCATTTGGGTTGGTTCCATGACTTTGCTATTGTAAATAGTGCTGCATAAGCATATATGTGCACGTGTCTTTATAGTAGAATGATTTATATTCCTTTTGGTATACACCCAGGAATGGAATTGCTGGGTCAAATGGTATGTCTGGTTCTAGATCCTTGAGGAACTGCCATACTGTCTTCCACAATGGTTGAACTAATTTACATTCCCACCAATAGTATAAAAGCATTCCTATTTCTCCACAGCCTCGCCAGCATCTATTATTTCTTGACTTTTTAATAATTGCCATTCTGATTGGCTCCCTAACATCACAATTAAATGACCTAGAGAAGTCAGTTAAATGACCTAGAGAAGTAAGAGCAAACCAATCTAAAAGCTAGCAGATGACAAGAAATAACTAAGATCAGAGAAGAACTAAAGGAAATAGAGACACGAAACACCTTCCAAAAAAAAATCATTGAATCCAGGAGCTGGTTTTTTGAAAAAATTAACAAAATAGCTCACTAGCAAGACTAATAAAGAAAAAAAGAGAGAAGAATCAAATAGATACAATAAAAAATGATAAAGGGGATATCACCACTGACTCCACAGAAACACAAACTACAACCAGAGAATACTATAAACATCTCTACGCAAATAAACTAGAAAATCTAGAAGAAATGAATGAATTCCTGGACACATACACCCTCCCAAGACTAAACCAGAAAGAAGTTGAATCCCTGAATAGACCAATAACAAGTTCTGATATTGAGGCAATAATTAATAGCCTCCTATTAGTTACTAACAGTAATTAGTAGTAGACTAAAAAAAGCCCAGGACTAGACTGATTCACAGCCAAATTCTACCAGAGGTACAAAGAGGAGTTGGTATCATTCCTTCTGAAACCATTTCAAACCACAGAAAAGAGGGACTCCTCCCTAACTCATTTTATGAGGCCTGCATCATCCCGATACCAAAACCTGGCAGAAACACAACAAAAAAAGAAAACTTCAGGCCAAAACTTCAGGCCAATATCCCTGATGAACACTGATATGAAAATCCTCAATAAAATACTGGCAAACCAAATCCAGCAGCACATGAAAAAACATATCCACTATGCCTGTATTTTAAAGGCATCACTCATCAGATTGATTCCAAATGAGGTATGCCTATAAATGCTCTGTCTTTATCATCCAAAAATTCCCACTCTCTCTCCTTCCCTCTCTCTCTCTTTCTCTCTTTTTGTCTCACTCATCAATTTCCTTGGGTCTAATCTCAACATCTTTGGTATTTTGCTTGCTTCCCCTCTCTTTGGGAAAAACAGACCCCAGTTTTCAAAATTCAATCTTTATCTACTCTTGCAACCTCTATGGGAAAGAACTAAGATTCTCAGTGACATGCCCTGTCACTAATGCCTTCTAATGTCTGGGGGAAAATCCAGGAGACTTTTTCAATGTGCTTTGTTTTGTTCTCTTTTTACTTTCTCCATTAGCAGCTTTTAACTGCTGAAAATTTTCTTACATCTTTTAATCTTTTCTTAATCTTATTTTTATAATGTATATAAAATTAATACATTATTTTTATGCCCTTTATCTTATTACAACTATAATTCTTAAATTACTAGGCACTTAGACATTGTCATGACTTTTAAAGAAATTGTATTGCTGTTGTCTTATTTTTCCTCCATCAGGTCCTATCCTATTCTAAACAATTTCTGCATTCTATTAAAACCTTTCAAAATTTACTTGTTTCTGCTCTATCTTGTTTCACTTTCATTTTCATCCTGATCCCAGACACAATGAGATTGAGATCGCTATTTCCAAGATTCCTCTGAACCATTCTTTCTGCAATCAAACCCCATGCATTACACACAATACCCAGGCTGGTATTGTTTCTCCTCCTTATTGGCCATCGGATGGAGTGAATGAGAAAGCAATCCTATATCAGAGCTACAAGCACGTAGCCTGCCTTATCTGGTCTGCCTCATAAAACACAGGCTATTCATAAGAAACTCAATTCTGTTGGCCACTACTGACCCCCTGAATGTTTGCACACTTCTTTTTTTCCAATAAGGCAGTCATTTCTTTACTCGAGGGCTTTATCTAATTTTGTGATTTATAAAAAATTATAGTAAGCATTTTACAAAACTTTCCCAGTGAAATTCTACGGTTTCAGGGTCAAAGAAAAATACTTCCTCTGTCAAATGAAATATCACCTTAATCATTTTGCATTATTCATCTATCAATTGATAATATTAAATATGTTTTCAACAAATATCAGAAATATAAAATAGTTCATCTAGTCTTCCACCAGAAACAAAATTTTTGAAGTCTCTAGGTTGCTGAAAAGAACCTTAAAATATTAATTTAGAAAAGAGAAGCAAAATGAATGCAGAGTATGGTTGAAAAGTTACCTTTAGTTCATGGATGTTGTCATTAAAAGAATGGGTTAGGTATATCCCAATCAATTTGCAAAATATTTATAAGGTGTTTTTAAATGCGAAAAATAAGACATAACCAAAAATATATTTGATCCTACTTTTTGTAAAACAATGGCAAAAATTATGTATATACATGTACATGTATTATGTAGATATACACATACATGAAATCTTATACATACATCTTGTTATACCTGTATCATGTATATATACAAATATGCATTTACATATTATATATGTATAACTTTATACCTGTACATGTATATATTTTATAAAATAAGCAATGATACATATATTACAACATTGCATAGGTATATTTTCTTTTCTTTTCTTTTCTTTGAGACGGAGTCTCTGCTCAGTAGCCCAGGCCAGAGTGCAGTGGTGCGATCTCGGCTTACTGCAACCTCCGCCTCCCAGGTTTAAGCAATTCTCTGCCTCAGCCTCCCCAGTAGCTGGGATTACAGGTACATGCCACCACGCCCGGCTAATTTTTATATTTTTAGTAGAGACGGGGGTTTCACCATCTTGACCAGGCTAGTCTTGAACTCCTGACCTCGTGATCTACCCACCTCAGCTTCCCAAAGTGTCATTTACAGGCGTGAGCCACCAAGCCCGGCCATATTTTTTTAACTCTTACCTGAGGTTATATTATAAACGCACGTGCTGGTTGTAAACACCAACAATGCAGAAATGAGCAAAGGGAAAGTGGAACTTGGTGTAGACATGGCCACAGGATCACACTTTTGTTCCTGTGGGATGCTTGGGTCGGTTTCACAGTTCGCCTCACAGTCCTGCAGGCCTAACCCCTCTGTCTGGGTGCCCCAAGCTGCCTGCCTCCTGGACACTGGGGCGACGTGGACAAATGCACGCTTGTCTAAGGTTCGGTGCGTGCAGTCAGGATTCTGCACCAAGAATGGTCCAGCAATGAGGGAGAATCCTCTCCGGGAGGGGCTTCGGTGCCTCCCATTCTGGGCTCTTCCAGACTTTCTGCAGGAAGTGCTGTCTTTGAGTGATTCTGTTTTGTCCCAAGGCTGCTGCGAGGAGGGGGACAGGTGAGCACATGTTGGAGGGTGGAGATATGCGGGACGGCGTCAGTCCAGGCACAGCCACAGGCCCCGGCTGCCCCGCTTTCACTGGCCCAAGATGAGCAGCCCCCAACATGCTGCGGGCACAGTCCCAGCTTAGGCGCGGCCTAGAGCGCACTGTAGGGCCCCAACACCCTGCCTTAATTTTCACCTTTTTCCCTCCTGCTTTCCAGCTTTGGAGTCCTCGTTAAGAGGGACTCAATCGAAGGCTGTAAACACAACATCTGCATTCCATTCCAATCATTGATGATTTTCTTTTTTACACACAAAGCTTACAACTTTTACTTTTTCCAACACTTTCTAAAAACCAAATTATCCTTTTATCATATGCTGAAGCCCTAGCCAAAACAAGCCCACTTCTGTGTTTGACTCTGTTCACTGGCCCTTCGTTTACCTCCTAAAACGACCCTTTTGGTAACTTTCAGTGAAGAGGTTGCTTTAAGAAATATATTCTCCAGGAATCTCCAGAACCTTTGCGTGGGTCAGGGTGAGAGGTGCCACCACGATGTAAACAGAACAGCTGAGCCCTCCTGGTGGGCCCCAGGTGCGATCTGCACAGACCCCTTGTGTGGGAGGCATGGAGTCAGAGACGCTTCCTCAAAATGCATCCCCTGTCTCCCGCAGAGCACACAGGCCCCAGGGCCCCGTGGACAGGGCTGGTCCCAGCGTATGCAGGCCACTTGCTAGGCTTGTGGGGCGATAGCCAGAGGCTGCCCGCAGCAGGAAGCCTGGGCCTCTTGTTCCACTTGGCAGAGACTCCAGAAGGAGCCGGGGGCAGCATCAGAGCCTGGGGCCTGGCCCAACAGCACAAATGCTGCAGGCCATTGGCAAGGCCAGAAGACGAATGGAAAGCCGGGGGCGCGTGGAGAGACCCCAAGAAGGGGCTGTTCACCTGGGAGTCCCGCATTTGCTGTTTGTCTCACCCGGCGATTTCAAAACCAGATTTTTATCCGGACCTCCGAGAGCGGCATCTCCCTGGCCAGCCTCTTCCGCTCCAGGTACTGGTGATGCCGGAAGACGCCTTCCAAGGCGCGGACCTGCTCCGTGGCGAAGGCTCTGCGGACGCTGGGGGCCCGCCAGGGGTCTGGCTCCTTACTCAACCCAGCCAGGGTGCTCTCCGGCGCACGCAGATTTGAGGACCTAGCCTACTTGATGCTGACGCCCTGAGGAGGCTCCCAGGTGCCAGTTATCTGGCCCGAGCCAGGGAGGCTTTCCCAGAAGACGTCGGCAGGCCTGGGGGTGTGGGCCGGCCCTGAGCAGCTGCTCTAGGAGAGTCAGTCTACGGAGCCAAAGCTGGAGGGCTGCTGTCGGCCACTAGGTGGGGAGGAGGAGAGACGCCTGGCGGTCAGGTGGACCAGAGGGAAGGCCGGGCGGGGCTGGCCAGGCGCAGGATCCACAACATTGCTTATATTTTAGATCATTACTGAATAAAGCACAGAAAAGTATAACAGATTTTTAATCGGGATTCCTTTGGGTAAAAGCAGATGTTTCATAATGGGAGAGAAATATAAGAGGAGGAGCAAGAAGTAAAGAAATTAAAAATTATTTATTCTATATTAAAAGACACCATGTGTAATATAATTCCACTTGTATAAAATGATGTAAGTGTTTGTATGCATAAAGAGATGCATGAGAAGATATTCACCGAAATATTAATGCTGCAAATTCAGAGAGGTGGGATTTAAGTTAATATTTATTTTCTTGCTTATGATTTTTTGTTAATATTTGAATTTTTTAAGTGAGCATGTTATCAGGTATATTATTGATGGGGACAGCACAATAAAGATATTTACATTACAGATGAAAAAAAAAGAAACAGGCCAGGCATGGTGGCTCTCGCCTGTAATCCCAGCACTTTTGGGAAGCCAAGATGGGCGGGATCATTTGAGCACAGGAGTTTGAGACCAGCCTGGCCAACATGGTGAAACCCCATCTCTACTAAAAATAAAACAATTAGCTGGGCATGGTGGTGTATGCCTGTGGTCCCCACTACTTGGGGGACTGAGATGGGAGGATCGCTTTAGCCCAGGAGGCGGAAAGTTACAGTGAGCCAAGATTGTGCCACTGTACTGCAGCCTGGGCAACAGAGTGAAACTTTGTCTCAAAAAAAAAAGAAAAAGAAAAAGAAAAGAAAAAAGCTGAAAATTTAAAAAAAAAAAAAAGAAGAAGAAGAAAAAAACATATGGAGGAGTGTTCACCCTTCATGCCTTCATGGAGATTCTGCTCTGGCTCCAATACACTCTTGTGCCTCTGCGTTGAGAAACCCCGGTGAACATGTACCCAGCCTACAGAGGAACAGACTGAAGTGGAATATTTGATTTCATGAGCTTTTGAGTGAGGCTCTCATTGACGTTTGGCGACCAAAGAGCTGCAAGAACTTTTGGCACAACTAATCAATACTATCACATCCTCCAAAGGGAGCACAGTAATGAAAAGAAACCGAATCAATCTTTCTCAAGTACGGCAGAGGGAATTGTTTCCAACATGCCCAGCCGCTGACTGCAGGGCCTGTCCAGGCTAGTGTTGGACTCCAGGGTCAGCTGCCTGGATTCAGACCCTGTTCCCACCTCTTAGGTTTTCAGTTCCTTCATACATAAAAAAGATATAATAATATAAACTAGTGGAGAGGGTAGTTATGAGAATTAAACATCAATGTACTGTACTTAAAACCATTCCTGCCTCATTGTAGGTGGTCAGTGTGTTAGCTCCTATGCATGTGTGCCTGTCATTTCAGAGAGAAAAATAAAAATATTAAGTTGAAACATTTCCTTTGGTTATTATTTATTTAATTAGTGATTTTTATTCAATTATTCATGGCTTACAAATCCACGTTTGAGGAGAATGCCACTTTGGCATCACATTAAATATTTCAATTTTGAGACAAAACTCCAGAATATATCATTTATGCAACAAATACTGAGCCCCACGATGTCTGGGTGCTGCTACCTGCAGGATCGGGTTACCTGGATATGATAAAACTTGGCCTTTATTCACATCTGCAACAAATGAGTTTCAGTTTCCAGTCTACACTTAAAGCATATGCATTAGTTTACAATTTTAAAAGCATATTCTCTCCCTATCTCAAAGCACCTGAGTTTACCGAGAATAAATACCAAATGAAAAAATTAGTGTGAAAAAATGTTCCCCAAATTGGTGTGAAGGTAGTTATTGATCACTATCCCGTGAGGTCTCTAGAGGAGGCTTTTGCATCATAGGTAACAGAATAATATGAAAAAAACTGCAATGCATTTGAAGGTATCTAAGTCATTCCTAGTCAAGAGGTAATTTTCAAGCAGAAAAGCTGTTTTCCTGGTCTACCATCTTGTGTGTATGATTTAAAAAAAAAAAAAAAAAGCTCTGTCACCCAGGCTACAATGCAGTGATGAGATCGCAGCTCACTGCAGCCTTCGCCTCCCGGATTCAAGTGATTCTCCTGCCTCAGCCTCCTGAGTATCTGGGATTACAGGCACCAGCCATCATGCCTGGCTAATTTTTTGTATTTTTGTAGAGACAGGGTTTTGCCATGTTGGCCAAGCTGGTCTTGAACTCCTGACCTCAGGTGATCCACCCGCCTAGGCCTCCCAAAGTGCTGGGATTACAGGTGTGAGCCACCATGTCCAGCCATGCATGGTCCTTCTTAAGCTTCTCTTTAACCTACACAAGTCTTCTATCCTCTAATACAATTCCCTGTCTTGAAATCCAGTTTAAGGTTCTTAGCTGCTACCTATTCCCCCATCCACAGAAAGGGCAAAGAACTTGTCACTACATTAGAAATTGAAAGAGTTTTTACCCTACTTTCCACTGGCATCATTATTCACAAACATTGGAGCAATCATCTTAAGCATCTGCTACCTCAGTGTCATTACGGTTACTCATAGGGTGGCATTGGGGTGGGTATCACTTCTGTGATGGAAAATACTCTAAACTAACACCTTCTGGCTTCTCTTCTCTCCACATTTATTCCACACCAGGGAAGGATGCAAAACGTCTCATTGGTTATTTAAGAAGTGATCCTCAAACTTTTCACTCTCACTCAGAATTCCTGCACTCTCAAAATTCATTAATGACTACTGAAGGCTTTTAGCTGTGAGGGTTACATTTATTGATGTTTTCTGTGTTAAAAATTAACACTGAGAACTACATTCAAGATAGCAATAATAAATTAAGTATATGTTAACATACATAACATTTTGTGAAAGAATAACTATATTTTTCCAACAAAATATAGTAGGAAAAAATGGCATTGCTTTTACACTTTTGCAAATCTCTTTAATGCCTGACTTAAGAGAAAGAAGATGAATTTAAGTATCAACTTCAATATTCAATCCTTTTGCAATATGACTTGCAATGCAGTTTCTGAAAATTTGTATCATATAGTCTTAAGAGAAACAGAGTGAAAATGCAAAAAAGTTTTACTATTATTATAAAAATCATCTTGAACTCAGGGAACTTGGGACTATACATTGAGAACCACCAACTTAGGAGAAAGATGTAGGCATGGGTCTCTTGGCCCCTTGGTCCCCTCCCTTGGGAGCCTACCTACCCCTAGAGAATACTCCTTTGAGCTTCACTTCATCCTGCCTGCAGTTCTCCCATGCTGCCTGGTATAGGTAATTCTGTCCCATTCTGGACTTGGCTTTTGAAAGTCATTCATTGCCTACACCCCGTCAACTGTGTTATCCAACATCTCTATCCAACATCTATATTCCTTCAAGAATAAAATTAAGAGTTTTAGTCTTCAACTGCCTGACTCCTTTGTCTTTCTCCCAGTTACTGTTATAAACAGCACTGATTTTCATTTTAAAGGTAGAGAATGGCTTAACATTGCTTTACCTGTCTGACCGGAACTAATGTTCTCATTCCCAGACTGTACCAATTACTTGATTACCTGATATTCACACTTGTCAGATGTAAACCCAAGGGTCTTTCATGCTCTTAGATTCCAAAAGGTGGCTTCTTGAGGACCTATATCTCCACAACCCCTACCTGGGGGAGCTCCGAGGACAGGGAGCTGAATACTCATATATGTGCTCTGAATAAAGGTATATTTGCATGCATTGCTGGGCAGCATAATAGAAAAATCAATTTGATTCATCTTTTCCATTTCTGTTCTAAGCAGCAATCTTGGTCCAACTGTTAAGTACATCATGCTACCCCAAACATGTATGTACATTTGGATAATATTTACTATGTGCAGATGCTACTGGAAGCATTTTACTAATAACAGCTCACTTATTCTTCATAATAATCTAATGAGGTAGGTACAGATATGATTCCCATTTTACAGACAAGGAAACTAAGGCACAGAGATGCTAAATAACTACCCAGTTGCTGTGCTGGGACTCAAACTCAGGCATCTGGCTCAGACTCTATATGCTTTGGGATCCAGCCCTACCCTTACCCTGGAGGTTCTTGCTCTGGAGTATTTTGTATAAATCTCCTGAGTAACCACAATTGCACTGACTCTGTCCACCCTAGCCTTTTCTTTTGTAAACCAGACATTGCTCCCCATCATCATGTATGTGGCTCTATCTCTTCCAGAACATCAGAACATCTGCTTATTCCCCCTTCAATGATTCCCTTCAGCTAAGATAAACACCAAGGGGCCGCCAGCACACAGGCCTTTCAAATCACCCAAGAATTGGTTATTGTGACATCTAAGCCTTCTACACATTTTTCATTGGGTGATAGCAGTTAAACTGTTGTAATATTCAAAAGGACATCGATATACTGTGTAACTTGCATTTTCCATTTCAATGTCCTGTTGAAACACTTGATAGCCCTCCATATAACAGAACCATAGATAATAAAAACAGTGGCTACTATAATACTTCAAATGTTTGTTTTCAGGCATAGTGAGTGTCCTTTCCCTGGTCTGAAGTTTCTGATTCACCCTTCTGGGGCTGAGCATTACTTTAGGACCCTAGACAATTCTTTTATCTGCCTTTTACATTAGATCCTCAATCCAAGTAAACTTTGAAAATACATCAATAGCTGTTAAAAGAAACACCCACCTCCCCAGCTAGGTGCAGCGGCTCACACCTATAATCCCAGCACTTTGAGAGGCTGAGGCAGGAGGATCATTTGAGGTCAGGAGCTCAAGACCAGGCTGGGCAACATAAGGAGACCTTGACTCTACAAAAAAAAATAAATAAACTAGCTGAGTGTGGTGGCATGTGCCTATAGTCCCAGCTACTCAAGTGGCTGAGGGGAAGGATCACTTGAGCCCAGGAGGTTGAGGCTGTACTGAGCTGTGACCACACCACTGCACTCCACCCTGTGTGACAGAGCAAGACTGTCTCAGAAAATAAAAAGGAAAGAAAGAAAAATCCCCTATTATAAATGGATACTAGCATCCATATGTAGAAACATAATTCTGATCTCTTGAGAGAGACCAACCAGTTTGTGTTGACAGTTTGGAAAGTGACCTCGGAGCCATTCTGCTCCAAGGACCAGCTCACCTTTCCACCCCTTCTGAAGCCTCCCGAGAGACACACTCCACATACTACCACCACGCCACCACATGGGAAATCTGATTTAACAATCAAAGAATTTTGGAGACATCCTTATTAGTTATGCTAATTCAGGTTGGGGGAAAAATAAATGTATTATCTGAAAGATTATTTAAAACCCAAATATATGTGGGTTAATTGGCCATTTATGATTCATCAATAGTTTGGTATTTCTGTAACATATGAGAGTTGCATGTATTTGGGGTTAGAAGTGTTAACAAGCTAACAAGCTCCTGAAAGAGATTTTGATGAAATTTACACTTCTATATCTGAACCAAACCCTTTATTTTAAAAAAAAAATAACCAATTTAGCTGTCAACATAAAATATTCATTTTGTCATTCATAGAAGTAATGATCCTCAGCAAATGAGATAGTTTAATTTTCAATATGAATTACATTAGTTATTTTTTCTTCCTCCCTAGTTCCAGGCAGGATTGTGACAGCTGTCCAGGGGCCCCAATTAAGCATCGAAACTGGTCCATATTATGCCCACCAAAGCACTTTTAAATCATCACCTAAAAATAGCCTTCACCAAATGGCTCACCAAAGCCTGCAGCTCCTGAACACATGCTGCAAAACCCATTTACATGGGCCACCAAGTTAGGAACCTTTCACACTCTCAGGTGGGGAAGAAAAGGCAAGCAGATCAAAGAAATTTGGGCCACCCACTTCATTATTAAAGAAACAACAACTACAACTTTCAGATAAGCAAGCTCTCTGAGAAGACATTTCTTCTTGGGCCCAGCCTATCTGTTCACTGGGCACAAGGGTGGTTCTCAAGAATCAGGCATGAGTCTTTCTCAGACCTCCCAACATGCCCTTACCTGCCAATCAGGAAACAGCAGCAGTCCCTCAGACTGTCAGACACACTTGAGAAATTCAGAGACATTGAGCAGTGAGTCTGTTTGAGAGCTGACAGTGTCTTGCACGTTCAGTCACTTCAGGATGGTACTTTGACTAGCTATGGTGGTGCCAGCTTCTACATTTTAATAAACTTTTCCCAGAGTCATAAGTTCATTCTACCTATAGAATTTTTAATACAAAAACTATCTAGGCATGGTGGTGCATGCCTGTAATCCCAGCTACTCAGGAGGCTGAGGCAGGAGAATTGCTTGAACCCAGAAGGCGGAGATTGCAACGAGCTGAGATCATGCCACTGCACTTCAGCCTGGATAACAGAGTAAGACAACATATCAAAAAAAAAAAAAAAGTTATCTGCCAAATAGCAAAAGGACATTACATCTCAAAACAAAATAATACAACAAGGAGTATAAAGTTTTATTGCTTTCCTTGTTACTTCCTGTGACCAAAACTGAGTCAGTGGGACCTGATGCAGGAACTTTGTTGGAAAGAAAACTCAGAAAGAAAACATCAAAAAACAAGTTATTAGAAGTCAGACAATGTATACATCCTATTACAGTCACAATTAGGACTATTCTTCAAAATCTCATCACTCTTTTTCTGCAAAACAGGGGGGAAGTTATTTCAGTCTGTCCATATAAAACTGCCTCCATTTTCTGTAATGACAATTTTGACTTGGGATGCCAGACAGATTTTGTTTAGTGAGTTGGCTGGGGTTTTTTCTTTGTAAAAAGCTTTTAATACTCTAAGACCTTCTGTTTTGTGAGTTTTGGTAGGCATACTTTGCAAGAATGAGTTAGGGTTGCTCAATATTCTAGGGGAGTTGAGGCAAGATTTGTAAGGAGATATTGGTGGGTGAGGTAGGCAGGGTTGGTGAATGACTGTGTCCTTATAGTAGGTTGATTAGATTCTGGTGAAATATTGATCCAGATTATACTTGTTGAATGGGTTGTGATAAATGGATTATGCAAATTATTTCTTTGACAGTCCTCTAACCTTAGAGACTATTCCAAAATTTTAGCAGAAAACCCTGCTTTCTACAGCTTCCTTCCTCCTCCCTTTCTCTCACCCTCTCCCTTTCTCTCTCTCTTACGCCCTTTCACTAAGTGATATCCAGAAAGTACATGGATATTTATGAGCCCTTTCTTAATACAATTTTGCTTTTATTTCAAAAATTTTACATACAAGGGAAGATGTTTATTTATTTAAATTAGCAAAAGAAAATTCTGCAGAGTATCCACTTCAACTATAATTCCAATTACTTTTTTTCCTCTGTCATCACAATCGTCTGAAAATGATAGAAGTCTCCACACCAAAGTTTGCAAACTCAAGAAATGGAGTATTTTCACTCATACATGCTTTAAAAATAGAAACAAACATTACATTAAGCCACCTCATTTTAAAGGTAATACAGATGGTCCAAATACATTATTCAGAATTACTATTTTATAATAATAAACATCTTGTGCCACAGTGCTATTCCTAATAAGTCACTTTCTGATAATTAGATTTTTCAACATATGTCTCATTGGAGTTGGTTCTGCTGTACCTTTCAGTGGACACAAATTCTTCCCCTCAGACCTGAGCTTTTCAATACAATAACCACCAGCCATATGTGATTATTTTAATTTAACATAAATTAAATTAAACATTTAATTTCTCAGTTGCACTAATCACGTTTCAGATGCTCAAAGGCCACATGTAGTCACTACCTTATTGGATGGCACAGATTATCAAACATTTCCTTTATTGCAGAAACTTCTGCTAGGTAATAGGATGCCTTAGCTAAAGTCGTGAGTGCTTTCACATCAGAGATCATGGCTAGTCTTCAGTAGGAATAGAGAAATTTTATAAGACTGTAACATTCAGTCCTAAAGCATTCAAAGTCCAATTTTCTCATTCCATTTTACAGTTACAAATTTCTCTAGTTTTGATTTTAAAATTACCTGACCATACTTGCTATCTCCCCAACGAAGCTGGAAGCCTTTTAAGAACAGGGACCACATATAAAAAACCATTGCCTCCCAGATTAGTAAGTACAAAACAATTTTTTAATGTCTTGAGTTGAATTAAAGTGTAACATAGCCTACCTACTTACTCCAATGCTATGCATTGTGGGCGCTCAACTTATTACAGCAACTCTTATAGGAAGGGCACTGGTTGCTTAGTGAGGCAAAGGAGGGACAGTAGGTGCCATGCCTGTGTTCCAGTAAGGTAAACTCCCCTTTGCTCCTCCTGGGAGCCAAGTCACAGGGAAGAAGCTCCGAAACCCCAGTCTCACTATTCAAAAGCTGGGCACTTATTTAATTTTCCAGCCAAAAATAAAAAAAGTTCTCAGCTTCAGCTGATAATCACTTCTTTGACACTGAAATGTATTCATTCTAAAAATGGGTATTAAAAACCTCTTTCATGCAAATAATTGTGCTTGACAGTGGAGACAGGAAGGAAAAAGGGAGGAAGATAACAAACAAGAAGCCAACCAATATTCCACTTAAACCTGTGAAATGCTACAATAGAACAGAACTCAGTGGTCTGATAAAGGATTATGAGAGTGAGGGGGCAAACCTTCGATTCAGGTAGCAGGAAATGCATCTTGAAAAGGCGACATATATATTCAGGCCAGTGGATGAGAAGAGCCAGGTGGAAGAAAAGGCAAATGCAAAGGCATTGAATTATGGAAGATGCTTTGATCAAGGAATTAAGAGGTAACCAGTGTGGCTCAAGATAATGCAGAGAAAAGTGAAGGAGGTGAGGAAGGCAGTGACCGTATCATGCCATTTCATGGCCATACTGCACATGGCCTTATTGACCATGACAATCGAGATTTTAAGTGCTTTGAAAAGCCCCTGAAACATCTAGATCAGTGTAATAATATAAAGACTGGATGAGTGAGTGGGTGTGTGAATGAATGAATGAACCTACTTAGTCCTGAGAAGCAAGAGTATTTAAAGTGGAAAAAAAAAAATCATATTCTACTGTGAGGTGTTTGCTTTCCTTAAATAAATACTGCATTTCTTCTTTATTCAACTCTGCTTTTTCTTTTGGATTAGAGGGAAGATATATTTGACTGGGACTTTGGAAGTGACTTAAAGATACATCTACATTCACTTTTTAAAGAAAGCAACATTAACTGGAAGGCTTCCCTGACCCCTTCAGGCAGAATCAGGTCTTCCCTCCTCTGTGCTCCCGCACTGCTTAGCACATTCCTCTATGGCACAGTCATCACTTTGACTTATAAGGAAGTATTTTGACAGGCTGTGAGCACAATGAACACACCTCTGCCACTGCACCTCCCAACTCAGCACCCAACCCACAGTTGGTCCTCAATAGATGTTTTCAAAAGGAGTAAAAATAAGAGAAGTAGACGGAGGTCTTCTTAAGTAAATGCAGACTCAAAACCCAGTTTCTATGCTAATTAGTACTAAAAGAAGATTAATT
This sequence comes from Cheracebus regulus, assembly GCA_963574635.1. Lineage (NCBI taxonomy): Eukaryota > Metazoa > Chordata > Mammalia > Primates > Pitheciidae > Cheracebus > Cheracebus regulus. The sequence goes on along the minus strand of CAUYQU010093999.1, from coordinate 5,420 downwards.
TACTGTCTCTGTAATCAGCTTCTCTGACCTGATTATATATTGGAGTCCTGAGCATCTCTGCTAATATTACTATTTATGCAGCATGTAAATGAAGACAACTCTTAGAAAACTGAGCGATTTGAATTCCTGTTCTATAATACAGGGCTTCTTAATTAATTCAAAGTACCCTTTTATAAATAATAACCTAAGACGCACCAGTAGTTTTGTTCAGCAGTTCCTGTTCTGTGTCCTGTATTTACCCAAAATGTAATATTTGACACTCCTGTCCATGGAAGGTAGTGAGGAAAAGCATTCTTATCCCTAGCTCATAAATGAAAATATAACCCACCCCAGAGAACATTTATTTAAAGTTACCCAGCTTGTATGTGGAGGAGTCAATGGTACAAGAACCTGTTTCCTAAGACTCTCTTCTTTCTTTGTGCCACAATGCCTGGATCAATCCAATGCTGGATCAGCCGCAGCCTCCCCTGGGAAATTGTTAGAAATGCAAATTCTAGGCCCTGATTCCAAACTTAACTGAATCCAAACCTGTGGGTGGGGGGTGGAGGAGGAGGGAAGGGAGAACCAGCAAACCAGCAATGCCTCACAAGCCCTCCAGGTGATTCTGAAGCACACTGAAGCTTGAGAAGCATGCTCTAGATAATGTTTTTAAAAAGATTAATATTTTAAAAAGATTCCAGCTATATATGTAATTCGTTTCATGTAATACAAAGTTGCTTAAACTGAAGTTAAAATCCTGCTTGAAATTTTAGATATATTCATTATCAATTCATAATTTATTATTTTGCTAGATTGTCCAGTTAAACTGTGCAAGGACATAAAATTTTTGCCTTATGTAATACTATTAAGCATTTTGTCACAATTTTTCAATTATAATTGAGGTTGAATAAAGTAATTGTGATAAATTCAAAATTGCACTTAAACTTAATCTGATCCCATCAACATTAATATCAACTTTAGTGCCTATAGCTTGACCATCACACTTAAAAGGGCAAAAGAATGTAGCAAAAATTATACCACAGGGTTCATTTGAAGAAGAGATGTTTATTGGTTAAATAGTGAAATAAATGGAAAAGATAATGCAATTTTCCATATGTATGCCAAATGAAATCTTTGCTGAAGAAATTCATCCAAAAATGAAACTTGGCAGTTTTCCCCTGGAGAAGTCAGCTCAATTTTTTGAGGGTGACAGAGTCCCTGAATGATCCCTGACTTACTGCCTTCAAGCAACTGAGAGCTAATCAAAGGTCTACGAAAGGGTCTTAGAAAGATTCTACTTGCAGAGATAGAAGCAGTGTGTGCTATTAACATATAAAGCAGAACAAGCCATTGAAACTGTGTAGGAAAAGGAGCAAATAGTCTTCCAGTAGATTTCAATTATGAAATATTCTTAATTTAGGGGAAAATTGCTTCAAGGTGGTATGCTAATGATCCTAATGCACTCCAGCGTTGTTACACAGCAGTATTTGTGTTCTAAGTTGAGAATTTGGGGTCTTCATTTTGAACCTTTACTACATTTTTTAAAGAAATTCAGATGCGCTGCTAAATGAGGAAGAGATCAGTGTCAAACCTTGAGCCGACTCACAATATTTTGGAGCTGATGATCCAGGCTAAACATTATGGGCTTTTTACATTTATGCCTTTAAACACTTTAGCAACGAAATGGCCTCCTTCTTCTGCTTGCCTCTTCTTTCCCCCACCCTTAAATATCAGGAATTTCAACAAGCTGTTAATACTCCTTGATTAACTTTGGCAGATTCTAGTCTCTAAATCATTTTCATGGTGGCACATTGCATTCTAGGACAGGTTATCAATTTTGTGTCCCAATGACAGTCTTGTCCTTTTCCACATATATCCTTTTCTCTCTGCCCAAGGAGAACTGATCCTAACCATAGAGTGGAAAACTATTTGAGGAAAGTGGCTAAAAGGTTTGGGTGCTGAGAAGCACAAAAGTCTGGGCTAAATAAATACTTGTAATTATGTATAGTCTCAGCTACAATACAATGTCTAGTATGACGTTAGCCCTCAATTAAAATTGGAATAGGTGAAAAACAGTAATAGTTATGTCTTTTATTGATGTTATACTTCTGTGTACCATGCCCATTTCTAAGCAGTTGACCGACACTGTTTTATCTAACCTTCACAACAACACTTCATAGATAGGTGACATCCTTTCCATGCTATAGCTGGAAATTGTGCACTAATAACCAAAGCAGGACCTTTGGGAGAAACTTCATACCCAGGTGTTCCTGACTTCAGAGTCTATGCTCTTTTTACTATACCACAATGAACGAAGGAATCCAGTGACAGTTGACAGAACACAGATGTCTAGAGCTCCTTTACTTTAACAGACTGATTTGGAGGAGGCTCATCATTAATAAAATGTCTCCTTCACTGCCCTGGTTAAGGTTATGATGTTGTCATCACTGGCGTAAACTCCTCCTATGAGTCAAAGCCTCTTTTCTCCCAGATGCTACAGTGCAGACTGTTTACTTGAAATGGGACCAGAAGAACCCAATTACATCTTCGATTGAGTGCAATAATCACTAAACTTCCATAAACAAGAGTGAGTGGGGAAAGGCATGGAGCAAGAAGTCCTGAGGAGGATGGCCGGCAGTTTGGGTTGGCGAAAGCAAAGGCCATTATGAATGCAGGGGATCCCAGAAGAAACAGAGGTGGTGGAGTGGGGGCTCCTTTACCTACTTGGACAGTTTGCTCTTGTTCAGCAGTTTACTAATGATACTTGAAAGGCCAGACTCAAAACTTCCCAAAATACCTAACTTTATTTTCAAGTCACAAAATTATTAAATCTCCCTTTGGAATACTATTATCCTCTTAAAAAAAAAAAAACTTTTATGGTACTGAGACATAAGTCCAAGAAAAGAGAGTGCCTCAATTATTCCTTTAACAAATGTTTATTGAACATTTCTTATATGATAGGCATTGAAGGAAATTTAAAAATGAATAAGACAATCCACTTTGACAATCTATTTGAAGACACACCTACATGAACAACTGCAATATAATTCAACAGAAGTTGTACTAAAAATTGTGCAAGACCCTACTGGAACAAGAAGGGAGTTGCATACTTAGCCTATCTTGGAAAAATTTCACCAAAGAAAGGACGTTTGAGCTGATGTCTATGTGCAAATTTCCAGAGGTGAGACAATATGTGGCTTGTTTGGAGAATAGTGTGAAAGTCCATATGCACATAGAAAGAGTTTTTAATTTATTTAAAATTGTCTAACATTTACTCTTCAAAGCCCTTTACATGCATTGGCTTACTTAATCTTCAATATGTCCAAACTGAATTTTACAGATAAGAAAACGAAGGTTTAGATAAGCTAAATAACATGTTCAAGATCTCACTTGAACAAAACTAACACACAAACCCAGATAGCCAGGTGCTTGTGCATAAGTTCTAACCACTACCCAGCACTGCCCATACCGCTAACACATGAGGTTGGAAATGTAAGTTGTGAAAGCCTTTATATATCCTGCAACAGAGTCTGAGCTTGATAGTGTGTGACCACCAAAGGTTTTGAGGCAGAAAAATAACACAATCACATCGTGGTTACAGAAATGTTACCCTGGGGTCATCATAAAGAACAGATTGGAGACCAAGGAAAAGTGAAAGCTAGAAGACCTGTTAATATTTTGTTTCAAAAGCACAGGCAAGACAGGCTGAGGGTTTTAATTGTGATGATGGGTCTCCAAAAATGAAAGAGAATAAAAAGATATTCAGTGATAGTTTTAACAGGGTTGGGTAACCCTGGGAACACTAGGTGGAGGGTGAGCTGAAGATCAGAGTCCAGGTTGACAAAATTTCTAGCCTGAGTAACTGAAGAAATGGTGAAAATCCCTTGGTCAAGCATTAACCAAAGCGGAAATGTGAGAAAGGGGAAAATTGGTTAAGGCAATCAGTAAGTTCACATTGGAGTACATTGAGTTTGAGGTAATCCTAGAAATCCAGTACTTTAAGGAGAGGTGATGCCTAGAGATACGAATGTGCTTGTCATTGTCTTGGATTTAGCTGACGTCATGGAGGCAGGTGAACTTAGTGGTGATGATAAATTTCAAGCAAAGGTGGAAGAAGAGATCCCTTACAAGGTAATCCTTGGGCATGAGAGCTGAGAAGAGGAAAAGACTCAAAAACAAAGAAAGAAGAGAGGAAGGAAGGAAATGAGTAAGGGAGGAGGGAGAAAGGGAAGGAGAGAGAGCAGAAAGAAAAGAAGCGAGAAAGAGGGAAGGAGGAAGGCACGAAGGGAGGAAGGAAAGAAAAAATTGGGGAATAAAGGAGCAAATTTTAAGCAAAATAAAGAATCTGATCATCTTAAATTTCTGAAATATATTCTCACTCCAAGTAGAGATTTGACTTGTAATTTCCCCATATTTCATTTTCTCTTCCATTAATTTGAGTGGTACTTTAAAATATTATTATTTTAGTAGCTAAATAATTTAAATTGTCTATTGTTTACTATATTATTTTCAAGTAAGCAACAAAGACATCTTCTAATGTGCACATTCTCAGCCAAAGTCAATAATTTCAAAAGAGAATCTTTTTTAATGTTCTTTTTGTTGTCTTGTTGTTGTTGTCATTGTCAGCTATTTTCTTAGGTTTTCCTTAAGACATTTAGAACACCAATTTGTGAGGAGAAATTCCATTCATTAGGGCAAACCCAGATCGCAAGTAGCCCTGGAGCTGAGGAATAGCTTTGACTTTTGGGAAAATCTGTGAGTCCACAGCTTTCTGTTCAATCTTGTGCTGCTCTGTAATCTCATATTTCTTTTTCTGTGTCAAAGATCTCACCTTCCTGGTGTCTGGGCTTCCTCAGCTTCATCTTCTTGAAGTGAACATCAGTAAGATGTTTTGGGATTTTCATATTGCATATATAGCATATACCTATGTTTGTCACAGACTTCAGGGAAAAATTTTCATATTTCATATTGCATATACCGAGGTTTGTCACAGACTTCAGAGAAAACCTGAAAGCATTACAAAAAAAAAAAAACAAAACGAAACAAGAAACACTTCCATGTTGAATGTGCTTAGACATTTTCTATCTTTGTTATTCAATGAGAGCAAGTTCAGATCATTTAACAAATGGTATTGGTATGAATACCAATGAATTGGTGGTGAAAATTGCACCAATTAAGCAAGCACTGACACTTAACAATTCTCAGCTTGAGACTTGTCTCCACTAATTAAAAGAGATGAATATTTGTATTACTGATAAATCACTATCATTAAAAGTCATATTTTTCAAACACAAAAAAGCTAGAATTGACTTGGCTATGCGGGCTCTCTTTTGGTTCCATATGAAGTTTAAGGTGGTTTGTCTTCTTCATCTTTAAGTTAGGGGTTGGATTTCTTAGCTCACAGAGCTGTTCTAATGATTGAGTGATGATATATATACATC
>CAUYQU010093998.1:0-10498 GCA_963574635.1 Cheracebus regulus | reverse complement strand
GTCTGTGGGCAACAAAAATTCGTCGGAAAGTGCGGCGTCCACTCGTTCTCTGCGCTTTCACTGGGAGCTACATTCCTGAGCTGTTGCTAATCGGCCATCTTGGATCTCTCCCAAACCTCAGTTCTTGACTCTTGTGCACCCACAGGCCCAACATCATGTGTAAGGTATCAAGGCTTAGGGCTTGTACCCTCTGAAGTAATGGCCTGAGTGGTAAGCTGGCCCCTTTAGCCACGGCTGAGTTGCAGGACACCAAGTCCTGAGACTGCACAAAACAGCAAGACCCTGGGCCTGGCCCATGAAGCCATTCTTTTCCTTCTATGGCTCCAGGCTTGTTATGGGAGGGGCTGCTGTGGAGACCTCTGACATGCCTTAGAGACATTTTCTCCATTGTCTTTATTAACATTTGGCTTCTTGTTACTTATGCAAACTTCTGTAGCCACTTGAACTTCTCCCTAGTAAATGGCTTTTCTTTTTTATCCCATTGTCAGGCTGCAAATTTTCCAAACTTCTATGCTCTGCTTTCATTTTAAAGATAAGTTCCAATTTCAGATCATCTCTCTCAAGTTCAAAGTTCCATGGATCTCTAGGGCAGGGGCAAAATGCCACCAGTCTCTTTACCAAAGCATAGCAAGAGTGACCTTTGCTTCAGTTCCCAATGAGTTATTCACCTCCTTCTGAGATCATCTCAGCCTGGACTTCATTGTCCCTATTACTATCAGCATTTTGGTCAAAACCATTCAACAAGTCTCTAGGAAGCTCCAAACTTTCCCACGTCTTCTTGTTTTCTTTTGAACCCTCCAAACTGTTCCAACCTTTGCCTCTTACCCAGTTCCAAAGTCACTTCCACATTTTGGGGTATCTTTATAATATTGCCCCACTCCCAGTACCAATTTACTGTAATATTCCATTTGCATACTGCTATAAAGAACTGCCCAATACTGGATAATTTATAAAGGAAAGAGGTTTAATAAACTCACTGTTAAATATAGCTGGGGAGGCCTCAGGAAACTTAACAATCCTGGCAGAAGGTGAAGGGGAAGCATCTTCACAAAGTGACAGGAAGGAGAATGAATGCAGGAGGAACTATCAAACTCTTACAAAACCATCAGATCTTGTGAGAACTGTCTCACTATCATGACGACAGCATGTAGATAACTGCCCCCTTGATCCAGTTACCTCCACCTGTTCTCTCCCTTGACAAGTGGGGATTATGGGGATTGTAATTCAAGATGAGATTTGGGTGGGGACAGAAAGCCTAACCATAGCACAACCTAAAGAATGTTCCCCATTACAGATATTGTCACCTCAGTTTATAAGTAAAAAACTGAGGCTCTGTGAGGTTAAGAAACCAATGTATATATACATCTGGTGTGGGAGACTTGAGTAAAACCTTTTCTCATTTCAGCTAACCATTTCAACTGCCAAGTAACATGCTACTTAAGAATAGAAATATTTGTTTGTTTTAGTTGTTTTTTACTTGCCTTATTTGTTTATGGGTGACCTTGTTTTTGTTCCCAAAGAGAGGTTGCTGATCTGACTGTGTAACTTTTCCTCCTTGTACCCTAGCAGATGGATATCTGTGTTGTTGTTTTGGGACACTCTTTACATGCACTGCTTCCTCAAAGCCAGATTCTGTTTTTTCAGGTCTTCTGCACAGAATAGATTATCTATAGAACCACACTTACCCCACCAGCCCTGAGCATTTTAAATCTGAAAATTATTGAGAAGGATCCAAGCTGAGCATCTTGGCTTACACCATTGCAGAATCTGTCAAAAGGCTCTCTGTAGTTGTCTAGTCAAGGTAGAAGAAAGGATTCTTTTTCTTTGTTTAAACGTGTTGGCTGGCCTACATGTCCCTAGACAGTGTCCTGCAATCCTAGAAGACCAAATGGCAGAGAATTGGGCTTAGGATTTAGGGGAAAATACTTCCATGATTTGTGAGCAATAAGAAAAGGAAAGGAACAAGTAAAGTGATTTTTCAAAGGTTAAATACAGTAACACCTCTTCAATTCAGCTTTGCTGGAGACAGGTGCTCCATAAGCGAATTCTGAAGAAACACTTTAAGCACCAAGACTTGTTTATAAAAACCTATTTTGACAATTATAAGCCTGAAATAGCTAAGATCTGTTGCATACTTTCCTGCTTTGCTCCCTGAATCAGAGCTCTCCTAATGTCATCTACTTGCTTAGAAACTTAGGGACCTCATTATTGATCGTTTTTGGATGGCCATACAATGGAGTACTCAATGCTTTCTTATAATTACATCCTGCTTTTTTATAATATTAGTTTTCCATTATATATTTTTAAATGATAGTTTTCTCTATCAACTGCTTTTTCTTATGGCTGTTGTTCTTTGCTGCTGCTTGAGAAGTATTGTCTTATTTTATATGCAGTATGCATGAGGCCTGTTTCCAGCCCTGTCTTCTAGAGTAGAGAGTAAAGAATATGAGGCAGCTTCTTTTCTCTAGCCACATAGATATATATTTCATTTATTTCTATTGTTTCTAGGTAGGCCTGGACACAAAACACCACTGGACTTCAGGGAGAGACAGGAAGCAGAATTTGGCTAAATAAATACCTGCTTAATAATAATACCATTTTGCTGACCAGTTGTGAAGTTTCTGGCACTGTGCCTTATCTCTTTTAAACTTCCCAACAAGGCTTAGAGGAAGATTTGCCAGGCATTGAGCTAAATGCTTTACATGTATTATCTCATTTAATGCTCAAACATCCCTATGAGCCTCAGGGGAAGAAGGTAACTTGGACTTAAAGGCAGATTATAACCTCAGCTCACTGGATCCTGGGACAGATTTGGCATCACAGTGGAATTACAAATTTTGTCATAAAAGGTGACATTTAACAAGATTTTCTGGAGTCACAGAGCAAATGGTAGAACCAAGATTCAATTGCGATTATTAGAGGGAGCATGTTTTTAAGCACTATTCACTTGGCCTTAATTTCTTATCTACATTTTCTACCTTATTTCTCTGCTTAGTATGGCAGGCTTCCTCTAGAATTTGGCCTAACTAACTCATTCTAGCTTATCTTTCCTAGGATGGGACTCCTCTCTCCTTGTAGTCTACTTGCCTGTAGACAAATCTCCTTAAATATTTTTTCTTGACTTCCAAATTAGACTCTGTATAGGTACCTGCTGTATCCTTTGTACAGTGTGCTGAGAATAGTCCAGTTATCCAGGATAGTTAAATTTACATTTATGTATGTGAGACTGTCATCAGCACTACATATATTTAAAAACAGGCTATATCATATATCTGGCCTATAGAAAATTCACCTGTGGATTTATAGATCCTTTCCCATACCTTGAAGTCTCCTGGGGTCAGAGTCCACAGGTTGAGGTCACTGTCTAGGAGCAGTATAACTTAATGTCAGATAGCCAGGCTCAGCAGTCAAACAGATTTGTATTCAAACTGTAATTCTGCAACTCTCTAGGTTCTGTGATCTTGGCTATGAATCTCAACCACTACCCAACATGAATACCTTTTCCTAAGGCTTATTTTAATGTTTCAACGAGATCAGGCATTTAAACTGCTTAATGCATAATATCAAGACAGCAGTCTATTCCTATATGGAGGCCATGGTTTGGAGGTTAAAGAGAGTTAAAAACAGAACTCTACACTAGCTTTGACCATGCCACACTGGATCCCTGGTTTATTTGGTAACACAATCTTGAATTACCAGTTCTATTACATAATACAGTTGAAACAAGGACTTGCATTATCTAGATAGTGAAGAGACTTGAAACCAAGCTATATAATCATGGCCCATACACCATAGAGTCAGTGCATGTGGGTATCATTTCCTCTCATATCTCTGCCGGGGGCCATGGTGCAGAATCCTGGCCTGGACTTTCAGTTCTTACCTCCCACAGGTGTGGGGAATCTCACTGTAGCCCCAGGATGGGCACTCTCTCCCTTTGGTACTGCTCCTGTGTTCTACTTTTTTTTTTTTTGCAAAACTTCTCTTCCCCACAGGCTTCATTTCTCACTGGGAAGTCTTGGAGACTCTGCCACAGAAACTCTGGTGATCTACCAACCCAATTGACAACCACGCAAACAGAGGAAAAACGGCTCAAGGAGACAGAGAATTCATCTTTAATCCTTTAGAGGATGGCCAGAATAGTCGCTACTATAACTAAACATTCCATATCCCACTTAATCTTTCCATTATTCCAATGAAGCAAGTTCTGCTGTTACCTCCCTTATATAGATGAGACACTGAAACTCAGAGACACCAGGTAACTGGCCGAGGGTTACCTAGCTAGTAAGTAAAGGAGCAGAGATTTGAACCCAGATCTATTCAACTCTGTGCTCTAGACAATTTCACCTCTTTCCATCAATGTATCCTAAAAGTATTAAATCCAAATAGGAGACCTGCTTTAATGGTTAGATTTGATAGACATTGTTCTGGAAATATGCTTTTTATGAAGGTTTTTTTTTCTTCTAGGTGACATTACAAATTATAGGTCCAATCTTAGTTTTCACATGATAGAAAGTAACCACGGCTGGGGAGGTATTCCCACAGGATGTAGTCAATTTCATTCTCTTCTGATTACAAACCCTCTGACCTGCAAGTTAGTTCCAGCATTTAAAAGGAGAGTTAAAGAGTGTTGTAATATCTGTGCAAATCCATTAGCATTGCCAGAAAACTGCCTCTAGCTCCTGTAGTTGATGGTCACTAATGTCACAGGTGTATGTTTAGCATTCATTCATACCTCATGTATTATGGTGGATCTGAAGTAGCCTGAAGACAGTAGTAGGTTTCATTCACTATAGCTTGTTCACCTAACTGACTGTCAAAATATTAAAATAGTCTCTCTTGCTACTTCCTGCCCAGTCCTGCCACTATTGAAGGTAGCAGACGAACATGAATGTCTCTTGTTTTCTTTTGCTCTTATTTTCTTCAAAGGGCAAATGAAGCACATAAAGTTCCCCATACACTTAAAGTATTAGAGCATCAGACTCTTTGATAAGAACTTCTATTCCATCTTAAGCTCTGACAGTGGCCACTAGCTCCACCCAGATCTGTCAAGTGAGCTGCCATTGTTAAGCACCTTGTCCACCTCCTCCCTGCTACCTCCTCTTAATATTCTGCTAATTTGTCTCCAGTGTCCTAAGCCTCCTCCAATCTCCTTTGTTTCCTTTTGTTGCTGTGACAAATTACCACAAAAATAGTAGTTTAAAATAACATGTTTATTTTCCTATAGTTCTGGAAGTCAAAAGTCTGCAATAAGTTTTACATAGCTAAAATCAGAGTGTTGGTAAAGCTGGTTCATTTCCAGAGGCTCTAGAGGATGATCTGTTCCCTCGTCTTGTCTGGTTTCTAGAGGCTGTCCTCCTTCCTTAGCTCATCCATTCTTTCTTCCTGCTTCTGTCATCATATGCCCTTATTCTATGACTTTCCTGCATTCCTCTTTTAAGGACCCTTGTGATTTTATTTGACGTACCTGGAAAATCTCCCCATCTCAAGGTTCTTAACTTAATAATATCTCAGACTCCCTTTTACCATGTAAGGGAACATTCACAGATTCTGAGAATTAGGACTTGGACATCTTTGGGAACCATTATTTGATCTACCACAGAGGTCCCCACTGCTGGGCCACAGACTGGTACCAGTCCATGGCCTGTTAGGAATTAGACTGTACAGCAAGAAGTAAGTGGCAGGCAAGTGAGCTTTACTGCCTAAGTTCTGCCTCCTGTCAGATCAGTGGTGGCATTATATTCTCATAAGAGCATGAATCCTATTGTGAACTGTGCATATGAGGGATCTAATTGGAAGCTCCATCTAATACCTGATGATCTGAAGTAGAACAGATTCATCCTGAAACCATCCCCATTTCCCAGTGCACAATTCCCCCAACCATATCTGTGAAAAAAATTTCTTCCAACAAACTGCTCCCTGGTGCCAAAAAGGGATCACTGGTCTACCACACTTCTCTTTTATGGAGAATTGCCCAAAGGAAAAGAAAAGATCTGTGATGTCATAGAATGAACATGAAACTTGTGGCACAGAGATTTGGCTTCAATCTTCTTTTTTTCCCTCTTTTATTTATATAAGTTTATGGGATACCAGCACCATTTTGTTATGTGCATCGATTCCACAGTGTCAAATTTAGGGCTTTGGCTCCAGTCTTGAATCTGACATTACACTCACTGTCAGACCAGGAACCAAGTACTCCATTGAGAGAAGGCTTAATCTACTAATATCCCTCCCAGCTATAAAACTGTATGACTTGCAACATTTATTTATATTAAAATATAACTGACTTGAAGTACTTTTATCACATATTAGACTTTTCTCCAAAGGACTGACTTTATTCCAAAAATAAATCATTTATCAAATTTGATGTGATATGTGTTTTCTTCTGACAAAAAAAAAAAAAAACATATCCTGAACTGCTGGACCTACACCACATGGGCAACCAGTTTCTTCCTCCAGTATTAAGGCCAGTCCAACTTGGGGCCAATCACACACGTAAATATGTAGGCCAAGGTTTCTCAGCGTGTGGTCCATGGATCATCTGCATTAGTCTGCATTAGCATCACCTGGGATATTTGTTACAAATTGGAGTTAATACTGTTGTATTAACTTCATAGGATATGAGATGCCCTATGTATTATTTCATGAATTACAGTCTATTATGGTATAATCTTATTCCTAACTTAAACTTCTCTATAAATCTCAATCTTATAGATCAGAAATGAGTGATTACCTACAAGCAATGGATGAAAATAGTAGAAAGGAATGAGACTTCTCTGAGTGCAATTTTAATGCAGATTTTACTTTTGAGCCATGTTAATGTTTTACATATTCCAATAGGGTAAATAAATTTTAAAGGATGAGGGAAAACCCCAAGATTAAATGACCTAAAATATACATCAAATTTATAAAATAACTACAAAGAAGAAAAAATAGTAGTCCAAGTAGGTTTTATACATGGCGCTCTAGCTTTATTCCCTTAGTGGAATATATTTTAAAAGTAAAATGAATCCCAAAGAAATAGTAATTTGGTAAGTTTCTTGATGGAAGTGATATGGGCATAGTATTGCTGGATTTTGAATAGTATAGGATCAAAGAAGTAGATATATTGTTCATGGAAACCAGTGTTCTCACTGTGGGGGAAGCAGAAATAAAATATGGAATGAAAAGAAGAGAGGAAGTATCCTCTTCTTGGGTGTGTCAGCATGAATATATATCCACGGGGTATTTGTGTGTGTGTGTGTGTGTGTATGTGCTCTGCCCATGTTAAGGGCCAAGAGGAAATGAGTCCCCGGTGACAGTAAGATACTTGGAGCCCAGACTTTGGTTTCTTAATGAAAGGAACTAAGGCTCCTTACAGAAATTATGGATTCTGGGCCAGAGGAGAAGAAGTATATAAGCTAAGCCTAAACTATTTTATTATGCCAGAAAGTAAGAAGTGTTCAAAAACCGATATGGAGATGGCCAATCTGGCCAAAATTGGAATGTTTTGACAGGGAAAGAATAGTGAAATAATGGGTTATAAAACATTTAGTTAAGAAGAATATAAGTCCATAGTTATATTACATTTTATATGTAGTATATAATTAATACATCAATATTGTAGACCTATTTTCAAAATATTTTTATCATATCCTTATTTTATATACAAACCTATACATATACTTACATTAAGTGCTTTAATAACTTTAATTTTTTCAGTATTATTATAACTTGTATTTCTTATGGTTGGATATTAAAGCTGTGTTAATAAATTTTAAACTGAATGTTTTTTGGTACATGTTTAAATTTTTTAGATGTAATTTGCTTGGTAGTTTTTGTTTATACCCAGCTGTGGTCCATTTTTAAATTTTTGTCAGTCGTAATAGAATTTTAGAATTAGGAAGGATTTTTGAGAATATTTGACTCAATAGTCATCCATCCCATAAATATGATTCAAACTTTTACATTCCTGCACAGGATTATAGTTGTCCTGGTGCAGTTTGTATAATACAAATCTCTAGGTAGCGCCATTCACGTAGTGGTTTGTGCCAGTGGCACCATCTATGGCTTTTCTTTCTTTCTTTTTTCTTTTTTATTTAGTTATTTTTAAGATTACCCTTAAGTTCTTGGATACATGTACAGAATGTGCAGGTTTGTTACATAGGTATACATGTGCAATTGTGGTTTGCTGTACCCATCAGCCTGTCATCTACATTAGGTATTTCTCTTAATGCTATCACCTAATTGCCCCCAACCCTCTGGCAGGCCCAACTATGTGATGTTCCCCTCCCTGTGTCCATATGTTCTTATTGTTCAACTCCAACTTATGAGAGTGGAGAACATGCAGTGTTTGGTTTTCTATTTCTGTGTTGGTTTGCTGAGAATGATGGGTCCCTGAAAAGGGACAGCTTTATCCATGTCCCTGAAAAGGACATGAACTCATCCTTTTTTTGCACTTTAGATACTAGGATACATGTGCAGAACATGTAGGATTGTTCTGCATGTTGCATAGGTACATACATGTCATTGTGGTTTGCTGCCTCCATCCCCCCATCACCTATATCTGGCATTTCTCCCCGTGTTATCCCTCCTCACCCTCCCTACCCCATGCTGTCCCTCCCCTGTTCCCCACCAACAGACCCCAGTGTGTGATGCTCCTCTCCCTGTGTCCAAGTGGCATCAATGTTCAACACCCATCTATGAATGAGAATATGCAGTATTTGATTTTCTATTCTTGTGTCAGTTTGCTGAGAATGATGGTTTCCAGATTCATCCATGTCCCTGCAAAGAACACAAATTCACCGTTTTTTTTATGGCTGCATAGTATTCCGTGGTGTATATGTTCCACATCTTCCTTATCCAGTCTATCATTGATGGACATTTGGGTTAGTTCCAGGTCTTTGCTGTTGTAAACAGCGCCACAATGAACATATGTGTACATGTGTCTTTATGATAGAATGATTTATAATCCATTGGCTACATACCCAGTAATGGGATTGCTGGGTCAAATGGAATTTCTATTTCTAGATCTTTGAGGAATTGCCCCACTGTCTTCCACAACGGTTGAACTAATTTACACTCTCACCAACAGTATAGAAGTGATGCTGTTTTTCCACATCCTCTCTAAGATCTGTTGTCTCCAGATTTTTTAATGATCTCCATTCTAACGGACATGAGATGGTATCTCAATGTGGTTTTGATTTCACTAATGACCAGTGATGATGAGCATTTTTTCATCTATTTGTTGGCTTCATATATGTCTTCTTTTTAGAAGTGTCTGTTCATGTCCTTTGCCCACTTTTGAATGGATTTGTTTGTTTTTTCTTGTAAATCTGTTTTAGTTCTTTGTAGATTCTGGATATTAGCCCTTTGTCAGATGGGTAGATTGTAAACATTTTTTCCCATTCTGTTGGTTGCCAGTTCACTCTAATGATTGTTTCTTTTGCTGTACAGAAGTTCTGAAGTTTAATTAGGTCCCATTTGTCTACTTTGTTTTAGTTGCCAATGCTTTTGGTGTTTTAATCATGAAGTCCTTGCCTATGCCTATGTCCTGAATGGTTTTGCCTAGGTTTCCTTCCAGGGTTTTTATGGTGTTAGGTCTTATGTTTACGTCTTTAATCCATCTGGAGTTAATTTTAGTGTAAGGTTTCAGAAAGGGGTCCAGTTTCTGCTTTCTGCACGTGGCTAGCTGATTTTCCCAACACCATTTATTAAACAGGGAATCCTTTCCCCATTGCTTGTTTGTGTGAGGTTTGTCAAAGATCAGATGGTTGTAGATGTGTGGGGTTGCCTCCAAGGCCTCTGTTCTGTTCCTTTGGTCTATATCTCCATTTTGGTGCCAGTACCATGCTGTTTTGATTACTGTAGCCTTGTGGTATAGTTTGAAGTCAGGTAGCATGATGCCTCCAGCTTTGTTCTTTTTGCTTTGGATTGTCTTAGCTATGTGGGTTCTCTTTTGATTCCATATGAAGTTTAAGGTGTTTTTTTCCAGTTCTGTGAAAAGGGTCATAGGTAACTTGATGGGAATAGCATTGAATGTATAAATTACTTTGGGCTGAATAGCCATTTTCATGATATTGATTCTTCCTAACCGTGAGCATGGAATGTTTTTCCATCTGTTTGTGTCCTCTCTTATTTCCTTGAGCAGTGGTTTGTAGTTGTCTTTGAAGAGGTCCTTTACATCCTTTGTTAGTTGTATTCCTGGGTACTTTATTCTCTTTGTAGCAATTGTGAATGGCAGTTCATTCTTGATTTGGCTGTCTTTAAGTCTGTTATTGGCATATAGGAATGCTTGTAATTCCTGCTCATTGATTTTATATCCTGAGACTTTGCTGAATTTACTTATCAGTTTAAAGAGATTTGGGACTGAGAGGATAGGGTCTTCTAAATATACAATCATGTCATCTGCAAATAGAGACAATTTGACTTCCTCTTTTCCTAATTGAATACCCTTTATTTCTTTTTCTTGCCTGATTGCTCTGGCTAGAACTTCCAATACTATGTTGAATAGGAGTGGTGA